>CAUYRH010114272.1:0-83164 GCA_963574655.1 Perodicticus potto | reverse complement strand
TTTTTCTCTTTTGTTTTGTGATTTTTTTTTGAGGTGAAATTTAAGTTTTTGTGTGAGCAGTACTATTATACCTATCTTGGGTGTCTCGCTTGTACTGTATCACATCATACCTTTGTTTAATTCTTAATAAACTGTTCACTTACTTAAAAAAAAAAAAAAACCTTGATTTGATTGCTAGGTAAATCTAATACCCCCTTCTCTTTTCCAGTATATGTATTTCATTTACACTCACCAGTACTGTTCAAAGCCCTCTTCCCTAATCTTGTAACTGGAGTTTCCTTCTTAGGGGATTAATAAAACATTGAACAGGAATCATAAAACTTTGTAAAATGATGGAAAAGATAATATTCGAACTCATCCCTTCTCGCCTGTTTAATGAGAAAATCCTACAAGGTCACAGGAAAGCATGGTGACCCACGTGCTTTTCCCATTCGCTATGCAAATACAGCTATAGTGGATGCTGTGGGCAGGGTTCCTAGAACCCCCTCCAGAACAAAGGCACTTGTTCTCTCAGTTTCTTGGAGTGCTAGGGGCTAAAGCCTCCCCACCCCAGGATTCTCTTCACAATTTGGTCCATGGCCCAAGGGAACTGCCTCCCTGAAGGTGACCCCCCTAAGTGGAGAAGTTGTTAGCCCTATATAATCATAATTAATGAAGGAGTTAAATGGCTTTGCCTCCTTGCCTCAAAGCAGGACAACCCTGGAGCTCTATTTTACCTCTGAAGCTCCTTTTGGGATCTAGAATAGCTAAAGTCTCTGTTCAGACTGCCTCACAGCCCAGCTTCCTTCTCTTCCCAATCCTGCAGCCCTCATTTCTCATAGGTGATATTCCCAAGAGCACTCCACATCTCAGAAGAATCTGTTCTGTGACAGCAGGGTATAGAAATTCATGAATCTAAGTGAAATGCTGAGTTGTTTTATTCTGAAATAGATGCTTGCCTCCAAATCTATAGCACTGATACGGAGGCACAAACTGAGGTTACATCTTACAAATTATCTGTGACTAATACTTCTGCTTTTAGAATCTGGATTGGTCCTAAAATATTTTACTTCTATCAATCTGTACATGATCGGCAATAAGAATACTATTTGCAAATAGTGCAATATGAAAACTGGCAAATATAGTATGTTTCATCTGTGAAGCAAATTAAAATATGATTTTTAAGAAAATAGGTATTTAGGGCAGCGACTGTGGCTCAGTGAGTAGGGCGCCAGCCCCATGTATGGAGGGTGGCAGGTGCAAAAAAATAGCCGGGTGTCGTGGCAGGCACCTGCAGTTCCAACCACTTGGGAGGATAAAGCAAAGGAATTGCCTAAGCCCAAGAGCTGGAGGTTGCTGTGAGCTGTGATGCCACAGCACTCTACCGAGGACGATAAAATGAGACTTTGTTTCTAAAAAAAAAAAAAAAAAGGAAATAGCTATTTCATTCCTTTGTTTGTGAACAGAAACTATTCATAAATAGTCATAATATGTTTATTATTCTCATTATTGGAAAATTATCTTGACAATAATAAACATGAAAATGTATAACGAATTTGTAGCCATTTCTATAGGTGAAAATGTTGATTTGTTGTTAATTTTCACTATCAGTGTCCCTTCATTCATTGGAATATCACACTCTTAGAAACATTAACATTTTTAATTTGAGGAAGGCAATTTAAAAACCTCCATGCAGTAGGGTCTAGCCTACTGTCCTTTGTATTTGAAACTCTAATCTAATACCATATATTTCACAGCCCAAACCATTTTATTAACACAGTTTAGCAAACTAAATTTTAACAAATAATCTGATTTTAGAGCTGTCACTATCTCTCTATACTGAATTTGTTATACGCCATCAAAGTCAGCAAATTCAAAAACATTCATTGATTATCTATTAGTTATTAACACTGAATAAGGTATAGAATAATGAAAGTAAATAACATGAAGTAACTAATCATTAAAGTTCACAACATTCTTCCTCCTTGTTGAGGTTTTTGTTAAAGTATGTTTAGAACTGAAGTTTCAGATAATGAACTAGAGAATAAACATATTAAATATAGTTTCGGTCAGTTCATTAAGACAACCATATAGTCACAAAGTACTAATTTGTAAATATAAGAAACAGTACCAGAGTAACCAGTTTCTATATATTCGTTAACAGAGAATAAGAAAGTAAGACATGTTAATTTCAGAAGATTGGGTTTTTGTTTTTATTTTTGAAAAAGTGATTAAAATATAAATTTAAAAGTATTTACATAAACTGTAATTCTAAACCACTGGCTATCAGTTGAAGTTTGTTGTAGCAGATAACATATATAAAGTGTCTAGCACAAGTGACTCCCAGTTAGTGCTGCTAAGCCAGGCTTAATGAACATAAAAGCTTCTAAAGCGTCTCTTCAGGCCTTCTGAAAGCAGCCAATCAAGATAACTTTAGTCAAAAGTTCATATTCTTCATATTCTTACCTTTGCTTATTTTAACTCCCTTAGAAGAGCGGTCACAATAGGGAGTTAGTTTGTAAATCAATATTTGGAAACACTCTTTGAGAAGAGGGTAGTGTTCTTTCTATAACACAGTGCTTTTAACTTTGAACTTCTGCACTTGATCCATTCAGAATTCATCAAACATTCACAGATGCCCTAACAATCTTAATCTTAATTTTAACTTTACTACTTAATCTTTAATATCTCCAGATGACAAAACTGAAGTGTAAAGTGATCAGAGATAACCACTGTTAAATATGCATGCCAGTGTGGGATTTGAAATTATGAAGCATTTACAGATACATATGTACATATACATAAATTGATATACACATATACAGTATTTCAAGCTGCATTTATATAAAGCAGCAGAAATCTCTGATTTCCAGTAAGAGAAATAATTCCTATAGTATCTTTAGCTGTCTTTTTCCTTCACCATCAATTTATCCATATTGAAATATATAAACTTACCTTTATTGAATTACATATGTACTTATCCATAATGATATATACATGTTACATATATTGAAATATCTATTTCAATAATAAGCTATGATTAAAATACTAACCTCCTCAGAATATTCACCCATAGCAGGAAAGCATGTATTTTACATAGTATTGGATCCTAAGTAGATACCTCATAAACAGTTAATTTGATAATATTCATATCTATTTCCAAATATTTCAGTTAAAATTTGCCATGTCCATCAGGAGAAAGAGCACCCACTCTATGAATTCAGGGGCCTGTATGATAGTGGGCAGAAAAGATTTAGATACAACAGTATTTAATAGGAAGTAGGAAATAAATAATGGATTGGGCATAGAGGCAAAACTGGATTTGACCAAAACATTGGCCATGGGGTGCTATACTAATGGAATTGGCTGTTCGGGGTGAGAAGGAAGGTACAGAATATCAATAATCTGATGAATCTCTTGAGTGACCAGCATGGATTAGCCTGGTATCCCATTAATACCTTTCAAACATACAATTCTGCCAAGTATATATTATACTATCCAATGTACAAATTCCAAAGCCAAGGAGCTAGGAAGCAGAATATCTTACCAGAAGGAACCTGAGCAACTTTAGAAATTTTTAATGCACTGATGCAAATAGCTTTGGATTAAAACAACAATAAAAAAAAGTCAAAATAACAACACAAAAGAATACGCTACAGAGGTCAGTTTTGGCACATTAGGCAAGCCACTCTTTTATAGCCAGACACAACGTCTTAGAGGAGCAATCATGTAAGAAACTTTTTTATTGCTGCAGAAAGGAAGTGGGGATGGGGGGAGGAGAAAAGGTTGGAGGGAAGAAGGAAAGGAGAAGGAAGAAAGGAAGGGAGGAAAAATAAAACACATTCCTTATAAAGGAATATTAGTAGTTATCACTGGCATTTACCTACCATGGGAACATGCTGCCATATATTTGAAGAAGATTTGAAAAAAATACAAGTATCATATCAAATATGCTTCAAAAGCCCTTGAGTTTACTTTCTTCAACATCTACTTGCCAAATTAGAAAAGTAAATGTGTTTGCCATATTTTCTTGTGTGGCCACCTCTCAAATACTTGAGGTTGTTCGTTAGGGAGGTTACAATGGCGGTTTTGTTGTTCAGACCATTTTTTACTCATTGTCTAGGAAAACGGTATGTGTACTGTGTGTTGCTGAGCCTCAGAGATCCAAACTCTCATCTAATTCCCGTCTTTGTGTAAATGCTGTTCCCAAATGAGTGATACAACTAACAAAATATTTTGAGATAAAATTTGAGTTTAGTCTGATTTGGTCACAACTTTTCTTTTATTGGTTTTATGTTTCCCCCTCTATTTTGGATTGCTGATTCACCCACTAGGTTTTGGAAAACTGATTCAGCAGCTTCTCCCTCAGAGTAAAGCTCCTCACTGGCCTAAAGTGACCTTCCCTTAAGGTTCAACTCAAATGTTGAAACAACGTCTGATCTCATAGGGCAGGCTGTCCACACAAATGGTACTGGGGGGTGACTATTGTCACAGCCCCTGCTAGACCACAGAGAGGAATGAGGTGAGAATGGGGATGTGAGTCAGGACAGTTGAGGCACCATTCTGGAAACACTGATTCAAACACATTTGTCTAAGTCAGTATTCAGTGATTCAGTCTTCACCGATGAAAGAAATCAAATGAGTGACTGGGACTTTTCCAATGCTTTATTCATTTTAAGTTGTGTTTAAATATTCCAGGAAGTTCCTTGAAAGGTCATTTTGTAAGGAAGCTAGGCAAAAAAGCACTGACTAGTATTGTTTTGTCTGTCACTGTCATTAAATGCCAAGGCCAAATGAAATCTCTCACTTAAATAATTCTGATGACACTTTCTGGGGCCTGGGAAGCAATAGAGAAAATTCTATTAGGAGTGCCAGAAGAAAAATAAGGAGTTTTAAATATTTAACCCCTCCTCTGCACCTCAGCCTCTCTTATCAGATAGTACATAATGAGGACAGGTGGCTGCCCCACAGGAGATCAAAAGATTTTGCCTGGGAAATTCCTTTCAAGTTCACTGCTAGTGTTCTAGAACATGAAATCACAAAATTTTCCTCAAGAGGAATTTCCCAAAATTTAATTTCGCCTCATCAATTGTAACTAATACAATTGGTATTCCGGTGCTAAACTGTCTAATTTGGTAGCCACTGGCTAGCTACATGCAGCTAAATTTTAAATTAAAATTGATTTAAAATTTAAAATTCAGCTTTCAGTCACACTAGTCATCTCAAATGTTTGATAGCCCCATGTTTTGGGAGGCTTTTGGATTGTGTGTTTCAGATAAAAAACACTCCCAAGATCACAGAAAGTTCAATAGGACATTATAGCCCCAGTGAATAATGTACAGATAAGATGCTTGATACAGTCTTTTTCAGAATTAAATGCTGATGGGAGAAAAATTCTTGCTTTCTCCTGGGCCCTTCTCCTTTTAGGATTGAAGAAGAGTTTTCTCAGAGCCAGACGTGGTCACTGTCAGAAACCAGACACTACTGGGAACACGCCAGAAAGGATTAGTCATCCACTCTTAGAGATGACAATGGCAATGTATGAAGTTTCGTGTGTGATCAGTGTAATACTAAAAGGGTAACCTAACTTTTAAAAATGTAATGCTGAAATAAATACTAATGGATAATTTGTGCTTTGAATGAAAATAATACAAAATCTCCAAACCAATATACAAAAAAATGGGTCTGTCCCGGGACAAATGGAGGTTTATTAATATCAGGTAACTCATCTTGAAAGTAGTATCATAAGCTTTTATTTCACCTGACAAACTGTGTCAAAATCCAATCTCATTTATAGTCAAGCATTTAAATTAAGCTAAAGCAGGCAATTAAACTTGCCTTACTACACATCTGTCTCTCAGGATAATTTCACGATATCTAGGCTTTGGTCATGCCACATTTTTTTTTTTTTTTTTTTTTTGATACAGAGTCTCACTTTGTTGCCCTTGGTAGAGTGCTGTGGTGTCACAACTCACAGCAACCTCCAGCTCTTGGGCTTAGGCGATTCTCTTGCCTCACCCTCCCGAGTAGCTGGGACTATAGGCGCCCGCCGCAATGCCCTGCTATTTTTTTGGTTGCAGTTTGGCCAGGGCCGGGCTCGAACCTGCCACCCTCAGTATATGGGACCAACGCCCTACTCACTGAGCCACAGGCACTGCCTGGTCATGTCACCTTTTAGAAAGAAAAAAAAGAAAAAGATGTTAAAATCTGTTTATTGTCCACGATCTGTATCTCTACACTGAACTTGCCCACACAAACTTCTCTGTGCCTGCAGAGCTGGACAAATGGAAATATCCAGGGATAAATGGAGTGGTTAATATTTTTCTGGGTGAGGAACAAGTGAGAGTTTTGGAATGGAGACAAGTGGAGACAATCATTTTGAAAATCTCCTCTGGGAAGGAAAAGTAGAACAGGAAATAAGTTTTATAGGTATAGAAAGGAACTGATTCAGTCCAGATAATCTATAATAACCCACTTTTAGAGGTTACATTTCAACTAGCAAGTCAGCTTCCAAAATGTGAGTCATAACCCATGGCAGCATAGCAAGCATCGTAATTTGTGCTTTTCTGGTTTCCACCCCACTCTCTGTGTGCTCTCAACACCTACATCAAAGTATGGCAAAACCCAAACATGTATTCCTGGTTCAGTAGGCAGCTTAAGTACTACTTCCTTTATTTAGTATTTTCTGGACATCTCTGTAGAAAGATCACTCCCTGGGGCCCTGCTCTACCCTGCATAGGATTTTATTGAGTGCACATTAGTAGACTCATTTGCTTCTGTTTCTGCATTCCCAATAAGAGGATGCTAGTTCTTAAGAAGAATGACAATTTCATTCTTCCTTGTCATCTATGATTATTGGATTCCTAGTAACTGTTTAGTGACTTACATGTGTGTTTTAAGAATGGATAGATGAATGAATGAATGAAAGAACAAATTAACAAATGAAACTGCATCACAGCTTGCTGAATCACCGTGTTCCTCTTCAACCACGCACAAATTAACAATGGCGTCCATTCCAAAACCAAAAACCACAAAGGGGGACTAAACAATCAGAGCTTATTGGAGTGTACTGCAAAATGCAAGAAATATTTTACCACCGATTTTAGTACAATTAAGCTTCCATTATTGAAGTTTTTAAAGAAGTAAACAAATGGCCCAAATATACAAGACCCTACCTAGCATTTTATATTATATTAGCATTTTATTAACATTTTCTCTACACAAATTTCTTAAACAATGACTTCATTTTTAGATGTAAATTCATTCTATCTTGTAAAGAACTACCTTTGGTCCCACTGGTATTAAAGCAATAACATTTCCACGCCTATACACTGGTCACAGTGCTGTGTACTGTACATGGGATAGCTCTTTTTACTCTTTAAGAGCCTTCAGAATAAGGGAATGGAACACTGGTGAGCTGACAATTGCTCAACTTCATACAATTAGCAAGTAGTAGAGAAAGGATTCAAAATCAAACATTCTGCTTCCACAGTCTAAGTTCTTATATCTATACTTAATTCAGAGATTACCATTTTTTAAAGAAAAGCAGCACCCTCAATGAATTCCCAAGGATTAAAAAAAAAAAATCCACCATTTAGAAAGAAAAAAAGAAGCAGTAGAGAACCGAAATTGTATAAACAAGAAGCTGGTTTTAATTTAACTTTGCCAAAGCAAATCAAATCAATGTATGCTAAGAGGCAATCATTTGTAAAGCACTGGATTATTCAAAAAGCAATTTCACATGTGTCTCGCCTCCACTGGGGTTAATATTTCAGCATATTCTGGATCGCGCATGCATTTGTCCAATGGTATCAGATTTTTATCCTATTTGAATTAACTTGTTATTGGTTCAATTCTTCCTTTCACTGTCTTCACAGTCCAGAAGAACCAAGTAAAAAATAAATTTACTTTCATCATCACTTGAGTTCTGTTAAACTCAGTGGTAACACCTCCCAGTGCAGACACTTCCTTGTGAATGTTTTTACTCAAATTTTCATTGTAATTTATTTCACATTTCAACATAATTTTCCTTCATACCAACCACAGCATAAAATTCCTAGGAAATACGATTGTGCATCAGGTGACATTTAGACATAACCATGAAAGAAGATACTGTGTCGCTAATATCAAATTAAATAAAATGTGGTATGAAGATGAAGGCCACATTTAAGCTGCCTTAAGGGGACTATACTGAGCACATCCCCAGCATTTGTAGCAAGTATTTGCTTCCAAATTTTAGGAACTTTGAGTCCTAGTTTCCAATGCTTTGGTGAACAAACTCTAACAGCAAAAGAAATTCTGATTTCAATTTCCTCAAGAACATTCCCTGTGGAGCTGACATGTGCTCTGTTTAGTCTCGGCCTTGGTGCGATTGTTTCTTCTGGCAGGTTTTGCTTAAAACAAACCTAACTTTATATTTTCTTTTAATTCTGAAACATTTAGTTAGTCCTTGGAGAAGATGTAAAATCAGTTACTAATGCAATTGCAGTGGTTGTGGAATCTTGAAAAGGATTTGCTTTAAATGGAAGAGAAAATAAATGACTATTAAGTGACTGTATGCAAGAAGAGACACATAACCACATTTTATTTTCACGAGGAATCCTGTCATTCTGAGCCCATATTATATCCTACATTCTGTGCTAGCTAGTGTTCCATACACTACTTATGTAAACAATGAAGATATCCTTGTTTTCATTTCACAAGCGAAGAAAGGAGGCTTAGTGAGACCATCCAACTCCAGATACACTACCTCCTTAAGTGACAGAGCTTAGGAGAATTAGAAACCAGAGATGCTTGTTTCCAAAGCCCATACTCCTTTAACCTCTCTCCCTCTCAAAATCTTACCAACTCATAATAATTGAAAGAACCACTGAGGGAAGTAGAAAGTGACTCTGAGGAAAGGATCTATGATTTCACATTCTTATGGCCAGGAGGCAGCAGGTGCAGGATTTACAAAACCAGGAGAGAGAGAAAAAAAAAAAAGAAGACACTGTATGTAGCCCCAGGGAGAAGAAAGTCAGGGTACCAAGTTATGGAGCAATCACCAAAATGAAACACATCAAAAAAAGAGACATATATATTGTCATAAAATAAAAGCCATCATAAAATAGTGCAGTTAAGTACAAGGATTAAAGTTAAACTAAAATGAAAGGGATGCAAATAAGCTGCAGGAATTGTCATTGCTGACAGCCACATCAGTGAGATAATGAGCATTAAAGGCTACATCAGAGATGGCCTTTGAGAAGAGTCCTGAGCTCTGGGAATCCCAGCACTGACCAGAAATCCAAGATCAGAGGCCAAGGTTGATGATAGAACACAGGTTTTGGGGGTGGGGTGGGGGTTGGGTGGAGATCATGGTGTTTCCACCCTCTTATGAATTACAACCTAAAATATACGGATCTGGAACTTGGCATGAGGCATACACACATCTTGACGTGTACAACTAATTCCTATCTACTTTACTCACTCAGACAGAGCCAGAGTTAATTAACTGATGTAGTATCTTACAGAAATTACCTCTGATTTGTCTTTGCAAATTTAGTAGAAGCTCATGCTCTTACTATTCCTTAGGATTTAGGAGGCTAGGACAGCACAGGCCTAAATTAATTTCTAAGAGAAAAGTTTAACTTATCAATGAGAGTAAAATATTGTGGTAATTAAATTGTACTGTGTTGATGTGTGGTGGACCATATAGTCTGAATTATTCAAAGTAGTCCAATTTTCAAATAATAATAGTTAATAAAATAATAATAATCGCTATCAATTTTTAAGCACTATCTCTCTTATACATAGGCTTTTCATTTTCACAGAAATTCCTTTAGCTCTTAAGATTTAGCTTTTCAGTTATGGAATCTATGAGGATATATGAGATTAAGCACTTTATAGCTCCTAATTCTCTATTCTGTCTCTACAAACTAAGGATAGGAATCTATGATACCACTCCCTTTTCTGACACTTGGAGCACATGTTACCCATCAGACATATCTCCAGTTGGCCTCAGAATCATCCTTAACATATCACATCAGTATCTAATCCAGATGATCAGAGTGTGTTATCTCCAACATAAATTCTCAAAATGAGTATAATGACATTAGGGGAGCGGTTCTCCTGTCATGACCCACAGGAACTGTATTAAAGGCTCGCGGCATTAGGGAGGTTGAGAACCACTGCATTTTTAATGTATGTATGTATGTATGCATATGTGTATGTATGTTTAGCTCTCACCAAATGAAACTGTACTCTTAGTGATGCACAGAAATTCTCTGTAAGTTTTACTAGAGAGATAATAGAATAAGGCTGATGATTTCCTTATACCAAGGCATTTGGCAGAGTGTCCAACCTTCTTTTGGTTAGAGAATCTGGGCATCTGCTTTATGTCAAAGCTTCCCAGGTTATGAAGATGCTGGATCTTCACTTGCCCCTCGATAAGTAAAGAAGGCTTCCATTCCTACACATTCTGCCACCGCTGGCGCTGACGTCGTGAACCTATTCTCTGAGATTCCCTCGTGGGTACGATGTGATTGAACACCTTGAGGATATTCAGCTCCCTCGCAGCTATTCTTTCTCATCGATACGTCTCAGACAGTGAAAGTTTGTGGAGTGATCTAATCGCCGTAAACCCAAAGGCTCTGCAGGAAAACAAAACAACTACTAAACTCTAACAGGAAACTTGAGAAAGGGCTCTGATCACAGCCTCACAGAATTGCAGTTTGTTCTTTCAAATTCATGGGCCAGTTTGACTCAAACTGTAAAGATTATTTCATGCTTTTGAAAGGACATTAATCCCAAAGGAAGAACAAACAGAATGAGTCAAATTGCTTTGAGCAGGAGCGCCTGCGGAGAGAGCAGAGAGATTCTGTAAGAAGCGAGGTTTCTGAAACTGGCCTTGCGTGTTCCTGAATGATTCTCATCTGTGCTGTGTATAGTTTTCAAAAGTTATTATGCCTTCCAAATGCTAAGTATTTGCTTCCTATGTTATCAATGTCGCTATGACCTTTTCCTGTCTACTCATACCATTTAGTTCCCTCTTCAGAGAGCTAAGATAAGGAAAATACTTTTTGAAATTTTGTCCATGTCTGTCCTTTCTTCCACTTCTCCCTGCCCTTCCAAGTTCAGTCGAAACTCCCTGGACCCCCATGTCCACTTAGTGACACAGCCAATTTTTTCTTTTGCAAATTCCACAGAATATTATAAGTGCTTCACACCACAGGCTTTATCATTAGAAACCTGTATCCAAACTCCATTGTTTTCACGTCCTATGGAACGTACTGAACATTTAGTTTTCCTTCCATAAAATTAGAATAACAGCTACAACACAGGATTTTTATAAAGCTTCTTTCAATGGAGAAACACCTAGCAGGATAAATATAAAATCATAGTAACTATGCTTATTGTCTTTTTATTCATTATTATTTTGTTACAATAATATGAAATAAAATACAGTAGAGCTGTGGCATCACAGCTCACAGAACCCTCCAACTCTTCTTGGGCTTAAGCGATTCTCTTGCCTCAGCTTCCCAAGTAGCCGATACTACAGGTGCCTGACACAACATCCGGCTATGTTCTTGTTACGGTCATTGTTGTTTTAGTTGCCTGGGTTGGGCTCGAACCCATCAGCCTCAGTGCATGTGGCTGGAACTGTGACCACTGTGCTACAAGCACTGAGCCATGACTGACACTTTGATATCACAAGGTGACAAGTTACAGTTTTCACGTGGACTAAGTTATAGTTTTCACGTGGACTAGAATAACAGCCACTCCATTTCGCAAGCCGCTTTCTTGTCCATTTGCTACATTCTCACCAATTATTCAGCCAAAGTTTCAGATGGCATATTGGCACTGGGGAAATCTTGATAGTAATTGTTTATGGCAGTCTTGTCTGTAGCTGGAGAATTCCATTAGTCCTGCCAAAATTTCAGTTGGTTATTTTTTTTCAAATACTCTGACAAAATTGGAAGTGCTACACCGTTCAACATGGGACTATCTTTTCTTCTCTATCCGCACGGGCAAGCGCATAATCATGCCGGCCCTCTTCCCCACAGATAGTTACGTTATACACAACCTTTCAGGGGCTACTGCCACAAAGCCAGAGAGACAATTTCGGTTTTATTTTTGTATGTTTTTAATTTCATCTTCCATTTTGAATTGCCCTTGGCTATATTTTCATTTAGCTAATGTAGGTTGGGTCTTGACTGACTGATAAATTCCAATTATAGATGTGAGGTATAGATCTGACCATAGCAGACCCGCTTTAAGGAACCAGACTCTCCTATCACATTCCGAGATATTATACTATTGCGAGGTATCTTAAGCCCTTCTCTGATAACATAAAAATATGCTAAGTAAATCTTCTTACAAAACATGTTATTTTTATTTTAAATAGGTCATCCATTCAGAAAGCCTCATGAATATATTATATGAGTAAAAACCTACGTTTCTGGCACATGGGATGCAAATTTGATTGGCATGAAGCAAATTATGTTATTCATTATGTTTCTGAAAAGGTAAAGGCGGTACAATTGGTAAATTAAAAGTGATTATTTCAGTAATGAGATATTTCAAATAAGCAGGGTTTAATCTGCTGAAGGAAATGGCAGGGCGTACCTCAAGGGGCCAGCTTAGAAAAGCTGGCTTTCACTCAAACAAACCGATGATACCAAGAGCACAGATGTACATCACAGATAAAGTGGTTAGAAGGGAAACCAAAGCAAAAAGAATAGTTCTGCATATATTAGAACATTCACACACACAAACGTGTTTTCTAGAAGAATCCAATCTAGGACTGATAAAAGAAATACAAAAAAAGGAAACAAAACAACCAAGCAGAAAGCAAGCATGTATATTTTTAGTTCCACAAATCAGAAAATGTCAAGACTACAATGAAAGGTAATGTGACGAGAACAAGAAAAGAGAAAGCAAAGCTTTCACTGACTGACCAATTTACTGATCAATTGGCCAAGTATTAAAAACATGAACAGAAATGAGAAAATGAATGTAGAATTAGAGTTACGTACGTAGAGTATGATGAATGGACTGGTCAGCCAGGGAAAACTATCAGATATCAGATGCCAGTGAAAACCTCTCTTAGGCCAAATGTTGGCCTTCATCAAGGCCAGCCCCAGAAAGTGAGAATTAACTGCAGCAAGTATATTTGTTGGACTGATTATGGAGGAAGGAGAGGAAAGCAAGGTAGGGTTGGAAGTTGTGCAATTACACACAACTCAAATAAAATAGCTGAATCCTGGACAGTTGAAGGGTTAGTTCGATTTTTGTTTTTAAGGGAATTTTTGAGCATAGAAGCCAGAGAGACTGGCTAAATATGTCCATAATCTAATAACTTATGAAAGACGTATACACCCTGGAAAATATCCAAAGCAGAGACACAGGCATCATTAAAGGACGGGCAAATGAGAAATGGAGAAAGCTAAAGGTACTGGCAATATTTTCATGAAGACAAGAGACTCAGTGTGACTTACTAGCCTTCAACTGTTTGAAAACTGACAAGGGCATGGTGGTGAACAGATGTTTTCTATTTACACTTAAGACAGAAAAAGCCAAGCGAGGACTGAAAGTGCAGAGGAGAGACACAGAAGTTATTTTAGCTACAGCCACATTTGAGTGAAAGGACACATTTCCAGGTCCTCTACTGGGAATGACGAGCAAGGGTTAATCCTCTTCAGGAGAAGGAGTCTGTGAATTGCATATTACTATTTTAGTCTTTGCCAGCCATTAGTTTTGTATTACAAGGGCTAACTCTGCCACTGTCCTGTGAAAGCAGTCACAGATAACATGTAAACAAAAGGGAATGCCTAGGAACCAATAAAATGTGATTTACTAAAACATTCATCAGCCAGATTTACCTCTCTGGCACCAGCTGTTGTTGCCTGACCCTGGTCTACAGCACTGGTACTCAGACTTCAGTGAGAATCAGACAGCTGGAAGGCTTCTTAAACCACAGACTGCTGTGGCCTACCTACCTCTACCTGGAGTATCTTTCTGATTCTGTAGTGGGGGCTGCTAATTTGCATTACTTACTATTTTCCTGGCAAGGCTGATACAATTGACCCAGGGCCAGCACCGAGAAGACTGGGGCTCAAGAACAGAAATGATAGTACAAGGTCCAGATAAGGCCATGCCTCTGTGTTAAAGCAGAATTCTACGATGGCCCCCAAGACTTCACACCTCCCAGTGCATATAGCATGTGTCATCTCTAGGACGATGAATTTTGTGGATGTTACCCTTGTGACTAGAGACATAGTCACAAAAATAAGTCAGAACTAAGTTCATGAGCCCTTCAAACGCAAAAAAACTTTCTCTGGCTGGTCATGGAAGCAACAGAAGAGTTCAATGGGCTCTTGCTGGCCTGAAGATGAAGGCCACGTGTTAAGGAATGCCGGTACCCTCTAAGAGCTCCAGGCCAACAGCAAGGAACTAAAAGACACCTCAGTCACCAAGCCACAGGAATTACATTTTACCAACAAGAATGAGCTTAACAAAAAGATTTTTTTCCCCAGAGTATCCAGATAAGAACTCGATCCAGCCAACATCTTTATTTTAGCCTCATGGTACCTTAAGCAAAGGACATTGCCACATCATTGCTGGACTCCTATAGAACTATGAGCTGATAAATGAATGATGTTTTAAGCTATAGACTTTCTGGTAATTCATTACGCAGCAAAAGAACTCACACTTTGTTGGTGTGGTGCATGTTCCAGTTTGGACCGAAAGCTCCCCGGCTGAGTCAGGTGCGCGGCCACCCTCGAGTATCACTATCAACTCTAACAACTTCCAGGCATAGCTTGCTCTACTCTCCGCCCCTTTCCTCTCCAAAACCTCAGGCTTACGAGGCATCTCACATCAAATTAAAACATAGTCCAAATTCTGACTGTCCTCTTCTGGTCAGAGGCTAAGGGAAACGGAGATCACAAATACGTTGACAAGCTTCACCAAACTAAACTTCCAGTTAGCGGTTCTTCTCTTTTTCTTTCCAAGTAGTTTTACATTTTTTCACATTAAATGTGACCCTATCCAGAGCATTTCAACAACAGGACTCTTTAGAAATCTTTAACAAGCTCAAATTCATAAAAAGTTTAAAAAATACCCTCAATAGTTAAGTATCACAAAATCTCATTAATTTAAAAGCATTGCATTTTCTGACATTTAAAAAGTCTCTGACACGGCATATCCATAGTTTGATTTTTCTAATGTTCTTATAAAGGTCATGTTTATGGTATAATAAGCACACATTTGCAAGGGCTATTAATCAGAGCAAAGCTAGATTGCAAACAAATTTCCAAAGAATTTTTCATTTTTATTCTGAACATATTAGCTGATTTGAGAATGTCACATTTTTCAGAGTCTACTTGGAAAAAAATTAACCATTTTGTTCAAAAGGATGTCTTCATTTTAAATGAAGCAGAGAGAAGTTTAGGAAAATAAATGACAAGGATGTATCTTACCAGTTCAGCAAACTTGTATGGCAATTTGGAAATTTCTCATTTTTAAGCTAATACTTTAGAGCAGGTACATTACCAGTTTGCTAGGAAACTGATGAAGTCTATGAGCTTTTTTAAGAATCCAGTGTGTATCAGCAACAGGCTTTTCTAATTTGTATGCAACAGAAGGAACATCCCTTTTAACAAATACTGCAAAATCTTGGTCCATACAACTGTTAATGTCTATTATCCCAAACAATTGCTTTTCCATTTTGTCTCAGCAAAAAGAATATTATTAGATAGATTCTTTCTTCTTCAATGTAAAAAAATAACTTCTTTTGTTTTAATTCGAGAAATGCCAAGGGGAGTGTCCCTGAGGATTTTATGGTTACTGGCTATTTAGAAACATTATTTGCCTCGGTGACAAGAATTCAGCCTGCTTTGGCATGCTTTCAAGATAGTTAAGTTTAACAAAAAGAAACAAACACACAATCTGTCACAGCCTAACAGTTCAGAAAAGACACCAGAAGTGGCAGACTTTTAAGCAATCGATGTTCAAATTTCTGCACCTCTCTTTGGTTTTTCCTCACGAGTTACTCAAACCTTGTCTGTGATGAACTTCACAAACCAGACAAGTGGCACGTTCAGTCCCGCTCCAACAAGAGGAAGCAAAGAGCTGACAAAGGGTTGCTTCACCTGATGGGTGTCAAAATCAAATGCTCTAGACAAATTTCAAGGGCTCTGAATAGCACAGACCCATTAGAAAATGAAGAAGTTAGTAATGGGCATCACCTAATTACCCCAGAATTCCGAAGTATCTTTCAGAAATACATGTGCCTCTCTCTCTTAATTTAGAAAACAAAGTGCCGGAGGTAGAAATGATTAGCCAACCTGAGGTTTTGGCCAAGAAACACGGTAAAGCAATAAGTCAAGCACAAAAGCAAGACAGGTGAATTCTCCCAGGCAATAATTCTTCAACTGAGACAATCAGGGCAGGAGGAATGGGTCAACTGAGGAGAAAGAAAACAACAGTGAAAACTGAGGGACAGCAGCTTTGGCAGTCACAGATGTCCAGCTTGGCTTTCTCCAAAGGTAGGAGACAAAGGACAGTGGTAATGGTCGACCCTTTCATGTGACCTACATAGGAATAATTAAAGATAACACAGAAAGTGGAAATAGTAATACAGAGAAAACTAAGACAGGTAACCTTTTAATGTCAGTTTGGTAGCTGGCAACATTTTAACACTGCATACAAATGTGTGCTCAAATTATAATTTCTAAATCTCTTCACTGGCTTAACATCAAATTATGACTGTTTGGATTTTAAGGTAGCTATCATTATTTCTTGCAAGTGCTGATTATGCATAGGTATAAAGAGATTTAAATGTTGTACTTTAAAATTACTCATGTTCCCTAGCCATGTAATTGAAAAAAATAACCATTTGTAGTTGCTATGAGAAACTCCATGAGAAGCATCAGTGCTGACCTATGGCAATATAACGTGATCCAGAGATAAGAGTCACATGGATAATTTTAAATTTCCAGCTAGCAACATAAAAGCAAAAAGAAACAGGTGAAATTAATTTAACAATATCGTTTATTCAACTCGATACATATAAAAGATTATTTCGGCATTTAAGCAATATAAAAATAACAATAATGAGCTATTTTTCACTCCTTTTTGCATAGAAAGCCTTCAAAAAGCAGCATGCATTTTACTTTATACTTACAGCACACCTCAGGTCACACGAACCAATTTCAAGTGTGCAGTGGCCACATGTAGCTATTGGCTATTGTGTTGGCATTACAGTTATAGAATTTAAGAAATCAGGCTTTGAGTTAGACCTTGAATTTAAATCCTGTCTCCACCATTAATTAGCTGTGTTCCAAGCAACATGGTCAGTCTTTCTTTATCTAATTCATATACAATGAATGGTAATAGTGACTTGACATTTAGTAAATATTTGGCACTTCTTCATTTTAGTAATTTTATTTGAATATGACATTGAAACTAATTACTGTCTCAACATTGAATAGTCACAAAATACTTTTTATCAATAACCGTGTGATCCAGACTTTAAATGTTTGGCCATCCCTTTGGCAATTTAAATACAGCCCTGAAACTTGCTGATTCTTCCATCATAGAAAAGAGCCTATTTCTCCACCCCATGAGTTACCCTTGCCTCATAACTTGCCTTGACAACACAATTAGGTATAGGAGAAGCCATGTGTGCTCTACCACTGAGGCCTCAAGGGACCTTGTGGCTCCTGCCCTGGCCCTTTGTAACACTGCCTAGAGACCAACAGGTAAAGAAGCTGGTCTAATGTCCAGGACAACAAGAACCCATGCCATAAAAAAAGAGAGCCGGGGCTCGGCGCCTGTGGCTCAATGAGCTAAGGCGCCAGCCACGTACTCCTGAGCTGGTGGGTTCGAATCCAGCCCGGGCCCGCCAAACAACAATGACGGCTGCAACCAAAAAAATGGCCGGGCGTTGTGGCGGGCGCCTGTAGTCCCAGCTACTTGGGAAGCAGAAGCAGGAGACTTGCTTGAGCCTAGGAATTGGAGGTTGCTGTGAGTTGTGATGCCACGGCACTCTATCCAGGGTGACAGCTTGAGGTTCTGTCTCAAAAAAAAAAAAAAAAAGAGAAAGCCGGAATCGATGTTCAACAGCCAGCACTAACCTCCAGAAACCTCCAGAGTGAGGTGATGGACCCTAGAACCCAACCCAGGTGACCCTCCAGATAGATACTCCTATGTGAATGAGCCAGATACAAGTAGAGGGAGAGCTGAGACCCCAAGTAGCATGGAAGACAACTCTTACCGTAAGACAGTTACCTTTGGAGTTGGTTTGTCACGCAGCAATAGACAATGCAACTGTTACGCTTAATGCCTGGTTTTTTTTATTAACAGACCTTAATTTTTAGATCTGTTTTAGGTTCACAGCAATAGTGAAGGTGAAGCACAGAGATTTCTCAAATACCTGCTGCCCCAAAGCATGCACAGCCTCCTCCATTATTAACATCGCCCACAGCAGGGTACATTCATGACAGCTGCTGAACACACATTAACACAGAATTATCAATAGAGTTCATAGTTTACATTAACATTCACTCTTGCTGTTGTATATTGTATGGGTTTAAATAGACGTATAAAGACATGAGTTCACCCATTACAGTATCATGGCATGAAGAAAGCCCTCTCTCTCTCTGTATATACACACACACACACATACACACACAGAGGGAATAAGCTCAAAAAGGAAAAATAATGAATCACCAAGGATGATCTCATACAATTTTCATTTGCTTTGTTTGAGAATAGTCAAATAGCTTAATAAAGCTGTATATTCATTGTAGAAAAGTTAAACAATATGAATAAAAGAAACAAAAATAATTTTTACAATAACTGATTTCACTAACTGAAGTCATCTCTGTTATTTTTGATGTCTCTGCTGCTTTGTTCTCTCTCTTTCCAGGTATTTGGTAGTGGGGAGGGGACAAATGAGTTGACGAAGGTGTAGTTGCTTGAAACCGTCTCTGTTCTATTTCAGTAAATGTGCATCTTAATAAACGTATTTCTAAACGTCATTTTAAATTCTGATACGAACATCATTTTAGGGATATACCACAACTGATTTAAGCAATTCCTCATCATTGATCATTACTGATATGTCCAGTTTTTACTATTACAGATAAAGCTGACAGATAGTAATTTTACAATCATAAATAAGTTATTTCAAATGAAATGGAATGTAAAGGCAATCAACACATTGGGGAGGGTGAAGATAATGCATGCTATGAAACATACAATGATTTTATGCATTAATTATCTTTATATAACAAAACTTACAAAACGAGTCTTTATCACAGCTAGACATTAACTGCATTGTTTCCAAATCTCAGCTGCTGTAAGTGGTTTTATCAAACTCTATTCCCATGTGCATGGCTATCCAATAACTGTTTTTAGATCCATGAATTCTGCCATAACTATTGTCATCTCAAGAAATCCTAATATTCATTTAACTAATAACTCCAAGAATAAAACATGAAAACTAAATACTAAGCTATATACTTTAAACAAACGACACAAAGAGAAATTTCTCAGTTCCCACTCAACAGCTTTGTACTGTACCATATGTTTAGAAAATCAATTAAGAGCACACCAGGGTATCTGAAAACAGTATGTGTATGCTATGAAATTATCATAATGTGCTTGTGTTCCCAAAAACATACTTCAATATACAGAGAAAGACAGTCCTCAGCCAAGGTTGCCAACTTGTTAAACAAATAGGCCAAGAAAAAAATATCTTCTGTGACAGAGAAAGAGAACCTGGAGGTGCAAATCTTACATAATCCTTCTGGCTGAGACTGTGAAATCTCAACACCCAAAGATTTCTCTGATGTCCAAATATTTATAAGCATCTGGCCTGGCCCACCTTCTCGAAGAATACACACATAAAAAAAATGCTATCCCATTTAAATGCTGACCAACTGGATCCCAGAGGAGTTAAGCCAAGTGGATTGTGTGCTAATACAATACAGTCCTATAAAAGCAGAGGCCAGAGAGAGAGGATTTTGCTGTTTATCTGGTGCTCTCCAGAGGAGAGCATCACTAACTTTAACAGACCACTAATATTCAGTCACAGAGGAGCTCTGTCCTGCTGTCCCATTCAACCTACAATCCCTAAATGGACAGCACTGAAAATAATCCACTTCTCTTTTTTCCATTTTCACCAAAAAACCTGCAGATTGATTAGACCTCTTTAGCAACATGGAAAGGGGAGATTGTACTTGTGGAGTTTCCATAAATATAATAGTAGCTGGGAATTTTCCATAAATTTCCATAAATATAATAGTAGCTGGCAATACCTCAATGCAAAAGCATAAAGGTATTGGTAATTAGACAGTTAGGTGTAGATTTCACATGCATTTAGTTTGCAGTTACCAACTTTTTCAACCTGCTTGCTTCTTCTTAGTACCCTACGAAAGAGGGCTGGCTTTCAGGTATTTGCCTGAGGCAACAATCTATACATGTAAGTGGCTCCAAAGTAGTGACTCTCAAACATGATCAGAACCACCTGTACAGCTTTATAAAAACACAGATTTCTGGACCTCACTACCTGAGAATTTCATGAATAAGAAATGCCCAAATGATGCTTATGCTACCATGATTTGGAGTTCTTACTTTGAGAATTACTGCCCTAAAATATCCTCAGATTGAACCTAGAATATGATGGCAGTTTACATTGGTTTCCAAATGCCGTCCTTTAGAGAACCAGTGAAATGGAAGTGCTTCTGCTAGCATGAAAGGAGAGAGTGCCCTCCAACCCCACATGTCTCAGCCCTGATTCTCCAGCACCTGAGACAAGAATGAAGAGTTAATGCTTTACCAGGAGATGCACTGCTGGGGCAGTGAGAGTGAGAAGGGATGTGACCCAGGGAAGGATGACAAGCCATGCAAGGTGATGGGAAGCCACTGCCTCAGGACAAGCTGTGAAGAGACACCATCCACTCTCCTGGGCCACAGGTGAGTCTGTAGACAGGCTCCTGAGAGAAACTATACCTTGAGATAACACATGAGGGATAGAGGAAAGAAAAAAGAGTTGACTGCCTTCTTTCTTGTTTTCCCCATTTTTCTAATTATGCCTGACAGGAAAATTAACCCCTTGCTCTTCCAGGTTGCATCATCTGAACCCTGGGCGGTGCCTCTTCTCAAGAGATTCGCCATTTCCTGTAAGTCGGGAAGTTTCAGGAGAAGCCAGAAACTCAGGGATTGGTGCTGCCTATAAAGCTATACAGCAGCAGCCTAGAAATCAGCCTTAGCCTTTCCAGACTAGCAACTGGACCACACTGGGGTAGAATCAGGAGACCGTAGCAGAACCAGCTCCTTGCCTGTGGTAGGGAGTGGAAGACAGCTGGAAGCCGAGCACCCAGAAATCGGAGGTGCTGCAAATTCCAGGGAAAACCATAAAAATCTGCCTGATGCTATTAGAAATCAAAAACTCTCCCTCAGTTTCAGCAACTTGTCCCTAATGGATGGAGGCAGCATAAGCCTCATCCATTTCTTAAATGACAGGACTTGCCTGATCCCAAGACCAGAGAGCTCGTAGTTGCCTGAAAATCCTGGACTCGTGCTGCTGACTGTCTAAGGCTGACAAGTCCATGCAATGGTCCTCCCTACTGAGGGAAAGAGGATCATTTTCATAATTTTAAACATCTAAGTGTTAACTCCTTAATGTGTCTTCCAAGGAGTTGGAAGGGTCAAAAAATTGCAATACAAAAGAAATAATCAAAAAAAAATGTAAGTGGCAAACAGTTGCCAAAACGAATGATAGAAACGAGAACTTTCAAACATTTTGAATGAGACTTTGCAACTGTCTTAATGAGTATGAATGATACACTAATTGTTTTGAGTAACATGAGTACTGAAATCAAAAACAACAAATATATTAAAATATACCAAATGCATGTAGAAATCCTTTACTCTAGACATAAAATGTGCATATAATTTTCACATATATAAAATTTTTATTTTTAGCAGAAAATCCATTTTCTGGCTCCCACTAAATAATTTTAAGATAAAATAAGATTTTATTTGTATATGCTGTGTATTTGTGTTGTGTTTGTGTGTGTGTACAAGGGGTTAGACAGTTAAGTTTTTGAACTCATCCAAGTCAAAGTGCTGCTTAAGGCATTGCTGGATATTGCTCAGGGCACCTTCGAGGTCCTCCCCTCGGGAAGCTGTGCAGTGACACCAGTGCCTAGACCACCCTTCAAAGCAATATTGTAACTCTTTTTCTGGAATGGACATCAGAGCTGTCATTGTACAAGTCCTGACAATTAAGTTTATGAACTCATCCTGCAAAAAGTGCTACATGCTTCATTGCTGAATATCACTATGGTTACCAGAGGACCAAGGTTGTACCTCAAAGGTGACTGTAGTAATATCTAGTATTAACTTCGTAGCACTTTTCCTAGGATGAGTTCCCTAACTTAACTGTTAGACTTTTGTATATACATATAAATATCCATATATGTGTATATATATATATATATATATAAACATCCATTTATATGTTATACACATATAAATAAATCCTTAAACACGGACATAGACAAATATGCATCTATGAAACAAAAATGAAAAGAATACTGAAGGAGCACTAAATCATCAAACCATCTAGGATGTGTAAAGAACTCAATACAGCTCTGACTAGGGGTCCTTAGGGCAGCTAAACCTGTAGACTCAATGCCACATCAAAGTTTGAACACTGTGTGAAATTCTGATTGGATGGCTAACTGGTCAACCTAGCAGAACACATACACTTGCCTCTCCCCTCTGCCCTATTTAACTTACTTCTGCATTCTCCCAGTCATTACCCTCAGACATCCTGGTCCTTTCCCATGGTCCCTGAAAACTTTGACTCCTGGATCTGAGCCAACTATCTTTATTTTCCACTGCCTCTACCTTGAAGATCCACTGTAACCATAGAATTTTCTAAGCTCCACTCCAGTAGTTCTAAAAGTACTATTCCCCAGGCCAGCCACATCAGCATCAGATGGGAATATGTGAGATATTCAAATTCACTGCCCTCACCCCAGACCTACAGATACAGAAATTCTGAATGAGGTCCTGCAACATGTGCTTTCAAGGGTTTCTGGTGATTCTGATGCAAGTTTGACAATCACTGCTCCGTTTCTTCTTTCACATCTACCTGCCATCAGCCTGGGCACTTAGCTAATCAATACCTCAAACTGCTCCTCCTTCAAAACTCTTCAGCTCTGGCGTCCCGCCTCTGATTGCAACCCACATGTCCTCTGATTTTCCCTTGTTAAAATCAGTGGCCCCTGAATGCTGCCTGGCCTTCCTCAGCCTTCAGCCCCTTCTTCTTTACTCTCTTTCCTCTGCAGCCTGGACCGCATGGTCAAACAATTAAATTGTATTCTCATGAGTCCCCTCAATTCCCCCAACTCCTTAACTTTTGACCACAACTGTCTTGCTGATGCCAGACTGTAAATCAATCCACCTGCCTGCTTCTCCAGGTTGTGTCTGTGTTGCCAAGTCCTGCTAGAGAAAATGACATAGCCATGCTCACTGGCTCCATTACAAATTTATTATATCCATCCTCAGCTGGTTCCCCTCTGCTACTTGGCAATTATTTTGTTCTTCCAGAGTCTACTTCCTTTTCCACCCACAACAGTCATTTCACAGTTTTGTAACTTTCCCCATGCCCCCAACTTCACCCTCATTCGTCTCACTCCCTCACCAAGAGAGTCAACAGGCAGGAGCTCCTTCCCCTCTTTCCTCTCTTCCTCCAAAAAGACCCAAATATTTGTGCCCATACTTTTCTCCCTTCTTTATTAAAAAAAAAAAAAAAAAAAAAAAAGATGCCCTGCCTTCACTTCCTATGCAACCTGTCCCATCTCCCTCTTCTCTAATGCCACCTGGACCTGGTGTCCAGCTATTGAACCTTCTGGTCATCATTGCTATGAAACCGTATTATCTGTATTCACTGCCTGCCTTCATTCTCATAACACTCTGTTTTTTTAATGAGGCAAAATATGTGTGACATGAAATTTACCATTTTAAGTGAACGGTTCAGCGGCACTAAGTGCATTCACATTGTTCTCCATCCATCACTGCTACCCATCTCCAGAACTTTCTTGTCGTCCAAAAGTGAAAACTGCACCCATTACCCAAAAACGCTCCATCCTCCCTTCCACCGATTCCCAGTAACAACTATTCTACTTTATGTCTCTAAGAATTTGACTGTTCTAACATCCTCCTATAAATGGAATCACACAATACGTATACTTTTGTATCCAGCTTCTTCCACTTCGCATTATGTTTTAAGGTTCATCCACATTATAGCTTGCATCAAAACCTTATTCCTTTTTAAAGCTGACTCATATTCCATAGTATATACATACTACAAACTGTTCATCTGTTCATCTTCCAGTGGACATTTGGGTTGTTTGTTTCCTCTCCCCACACTTCTCTGTGGTATGTTTTAACCTCATTTTCAGATGAAGATCCTGAAGTTGAAGGAAGTTAAGAAACTTGTTCACATCCACACTGCTATTAAGGAGATGGAGGAGTTAGATCAAAAAACTTCTAAATTTAGTGGGGCATGGTGGCTCATGCCTTTAATCCCAGAACTTTGAGAGGACTGTTTGAGGCCAGGAGTTCAAGACCAGCCAAGGCAACATAGTAAGACCCTGTCACTACAAAAAGTAAAAATAAAAAATTAGTTGAGCATGGCGGTGCATGCCTGTACTTGAGAAACTGTCCATAGCCACACGGCAGGTCCCTGTGGAATTGACCCGACTTGCCCATGGCAAGGATCAGACAAAGGTGTACACTGCAAGACCTTTATTTTGATCCAGGGAGGAACAACAGTGGAGAACTGAGAAGACTGAAGTCTTTCCTCACTCTTGTTCCAACTTTGATCAAAATAAACCATCTGCCGTATAGACTTTGGTCTCAGGCTCTGCTTTACAGGGATATTTGAGCAAAAGAAATTTACACTATGAAAGCTAAAGCTTGACCATGGCTTTGCCATTTATGAGCTGTGTAACCTTGGGCAAGTCACTTGACCTCCCTGATTTTCACTTTTTCATCCAGAAAAGGAAGTTTCCAAGAGGAATGATATTAAAGCTCTTAAGCTAAAAAAATAATAAAATAAAGTGTGGATCTTTTGTAAAGTACAACAGGTTTTTATAAATATTAGAGTTACCTCCCTATTCATTATTTTGAAAGCTTTATAAGCATGTCCCACAAACTCACGGAAATCAGCAAATCCAATGAAAAGTTTATGAATTTTTAAAAATGAGGAAAGTTATTTATCATGTAGGCAGAGAAGAGTGGTAACTCTACTCAAAATTGTTAATGTTGTAAAACCTCTAGAAATGTTTTAGGAAAGTTTTTTAAGGGCCTGATACGAGAAAGGCTTACAGGACAAATGCCAAAATTCTGATACACACCCAAGAGCCTTAGGAGAACAGCAGAAGGAGCCTGGGCTCGGAAGGAGCCAGCGTCCCTTCTCAGAGTGGCCTCTGTTCTCTCAGCCTTCTGATCTGTGCCCTCTGGGGGGATTCCTGAGTCAGGTAACATTCCACACTTGACACAGGAATAGAATTTGGGCAAAGAAAAAAAAAATAATTAAAACTATAGTGAATAGAGAACTATTTCCTAAATGGTAACCTGAGTGGTCACTTATGTGCATCTAGATAAAAGCTGGAATCGTGGGGGTTTTAACATACGATAATGAATAAGGATGACTTGGGAAGCTTCTTGTTATGTATTTTAATTAAGCAACTTTGTGATTCCAATGGATACGCACTTCTTACCCACGGCTTAGTGCCAGGCTAGTTATGTACCTCACTATGTCTAATTAAACAGTCAATAAAAAAAGGAGGAAGAAAGGAGAGAATCTTTCAAAGGAAAGGAAAAGACAGGTAAGGGGAGAAATGAAAGTAAGGAGAAAGGGAAGAAGGGAAGAAGCATAAGCTCAGCTCAAAATGAGGCAGAGCAGGGCTTGGATCCCAGCTCCACCACAGAATTGCTCCTATGATTTAATAAGTCATTTAACTTCTCTGTGAAATGGGACCATCAATGGAAGATTAGGGTGAAGTGTCCCAAACACAGGAGTGGTGTGTCTCCTAGGAGGTGACATGTGTCATCGTCATCATTTTAAGGCTTCGCATCTTATCATCTCCCAGAATACAAAAGTGCAGTCTGAAAAGCAGAAAGTCAGTCAGCCAAAAGGACCTCAAACGAAGAGCAGCGTAAAGGAGTTATTTTTCTCTTTACAGTAGCTTTTGGAAATTACTTTTCTTTTCCCTTTTAAATTAATCTTCGGATGCCTCTGGAGACAGGTGATTTTCAAGAGCTGAGCGAAAGTGAAGCCAGTCCACAGTGGATGGTAAGACACAAGGGATACAGCCTGGTTTGCAAAATGTGTGTCATGGGCGGGAGGCTACCTGGTGCAGCACTTTTTAGCACCGAGGACGCAGGCCCTTGTGATTTTAAGCAAGCATCTCTGCAAGACCCAGTATCTATTATCGCCTAAGTGGAACTAACCAGTAGTTCATCCAGCCAATGCCAGGCCTCTTCCTCAAATAATGCCACATGCTTCAAAGGATAGTATAAAAACACATCCAATATTCCGTACTATGCTGTATGACACCATGGAGAGAATTTATTCTTGACCTCAGCCACTCTTCAAGCTACACCCAGGAGTATGAGAGCTTATCATCCCCATAACAATTTTATCCTCGCTAGCCAAACTGCAGCTGCTATTAAATATCTATTATATTACACATATATATACACTTCACTGGCGATATTTCATTTTCTTCTTTTAAAATGCCTTCCTTTTTCTAATCCAATTGCTACTAACCTCTTGTTAGGGTGAAAAGATATAGTGTAAGAAAGAATAGGACTTTATTCTCCTAAAGTACTTTGTAATTATAAAGATAATCGCCATTAACCTGTCTTCTCAGTGGCAGATCCTGAGCTAAACAACGTCCATATCCAACTTCTCATCAGAACAGTGCTAGTGGTCTTATGGCTTTGTTTCACAAATAAGGGAAATGAGGCCTACAGTGGGTAAATCATCTTGTCCAGTGTCCTGTAGAAAATAAGTGGGTGGGGACCCAGTTTGGACCCAGAGTGCACTTCCGGTGAAGTGCCTGCACAAGGGAGAGAGAAGACTGAAGACTGGCAAGTTGAGATGTTTAAAATTTAAGAGGCTGGGGTGTCGAGGAGGTTGAACGTGGACTTGGGAATCAGATGTTGAAGTGAGACCACTGACACTTAGCAGTTGTTCAGCCTTGGAAAATTCATCACCAAATCTCTCCATGCCTCAGTTACTTCATCTGTGAAATGGGGACAATAACCTCTGCCTATTCCTACTAGTGACGATCCCTGGCCCCTGACATCTCTGGCACAAACAAAACACACCATAGAACTGAGTGTTACTGTAAGAGCCATTGTGTTGTGACAGCACATAATCATTATATATAGTCATGCAGAAGTGGGCCCGTGTGAGTAAAACCAAGAGAGTAAATTCACCTACTGTCCAGAGCATTTAAACAAACATTTCTCTCTTGCACCACTTGATCAATGAGTAATAGGCTTTCTGATCTAATCAACATAATTGTGTGTCCGTGTAACATACCCATATCCATCAAACTGCAGCTCTTTAAAAAATTTATTGTCCTTCAAGCCTGTGCAATGCATTTAGAGTGAATCATCCAACAAAATAATGAAAACCCAGCTTCTGCAAAATAATACTTTGTTGGGGGGGGAGGGAATCTACTCCTGAATCAACCTCCCATAAATCAGCAGAGCATGCAATTAGTTGGCCCAGAAAGGAGCAAGCACATTCCCACTGAGCCAGTTTTCTCTGGCTAGGTATAAGGAACCTGAGTTAGTATTTTATTTACCAGTGTGTGTGTGTCTTGATAGGACTGCTTTGTTTTAATGTTATTTGGAAGAAGGGAAAATTGTAAGAAAACATTTAAAAGCTGCAGTTTATTTATCATTCGCATCAGTGTCTACGTGTGTACTCTTTAGTTCAGGAGAACAGCTCGGGTTAAGTACGGCTCTGTAAGAGCAGTCTGCCTGGGTGGAAACCCATTAACTGGCTGTGTGATGTGGGGAGAGGTACTTAACCTCCTTGAGCTTTGCTTCCCCGTCTTTAAAGCAGACCTGGGAAAAGCTGAATCGACTTCTTAAGATTGCTTTTCATCCAACAAAAACTTGAGTGCTTACTTTGGGTGAGATACTATTCTGCATAGTGTAGATATAACGGCGAATAATATAGACAAATATTCCTGCCCTTAAGAAGTTTGTAATCATGTGAAAAAGGTAATAAATCAACATTATCAAAAATGGTTAAGTTGAACTCTGTCTTTAGCTTTGACAATAACATATTTTGTAGTTTGAGTAACTTATTTGGCCATGCTGAGCTTTAAATTGTTAACCAAATAATAATAATAATAATAATAATAATAATGAAATTAAAAAAATAAGGTAAGGAAAAGCATACAGCAGTATTGTCTAGCATAGCACCATACTGTCCCAAATGTCAGCCACTAGCCACATGTGGCTACAGAAAACATAAACTGGGGCCAGTCCACATGGAGGTGTCCTGTGCATGTAAATACGATGGATTGACAAGATGTTTTCTAAGTGTAAATACCAGACTTTGAAGACTTAGTCTGAAAAAAGGAGTATAAAATATCTTGTGAATATTGTATACCAATGACATACTGAAAGTATAATATTAAGTAAAACAAATGCATTTACTAAATTAATTTCACTTGTTTCTTTTTGTTGCTTTTTTTCTAATATTATTTCAAGAAAATTTAAAAATGATGCCAATATAACTTGCATTCGTGGTTTGTGCTGTTTCTACTGACTGCACCGGGCTAGAGAGTCATGGGAGCCAGGTTAGGAGATGGAGAAGTGCAGCTTGGTCAAGAAAGACCAGACCTCTCTGCTAAGATGACTTGGTGCAGGGACCAGACACAAGGGAGGGAGGACACCTGGTTGGTTTCTGGAGGAAGCAGCAGCAGCACTCCAGACTAAGGGAATGGTCAAGAATAAATGAAATATTTGATGCTATCCCACTGAAAAGGGATCTGGCATCTACTAAAAGAGGAAACTATAGCTCTAATGATTATTCAGCCTCCAAAACACGGACTGATGTTTGCAGATGAGTAATTTTACCTTATGTTTAATTTTTAAAATTTTAAATTTAAATATACATTTTTTCTTTTTCTGAGAACGAACAGCCAGGATTAACTCATCTTCAGGGATTATGGAAAAGCAACTAGATAGGACGCCCCTTGTTTCTAACAAGTTTTGTGTCCTTGTGACATAAAGTAACTTGTCTTCTCTGATCCTCATTTCCTAGTGTATAAGTGTATTCCTACTCTTTCTTTGGTAGACAGTTGTTATAGGAGTTTAGAAAGCTATTTAAATCATATAAAACAAGAAAAATCACATTGGGATACCTAGAGACAGGCACATTTTGGTGTCATTATTGAAATGTAAAGGTGAGACACCCCAGACAATTCTACTTCATCTCTGTTGCAAATCCTACAATGCTCTACGTTGAAAATGGTTTCTTTAAGATTTAAAAGAAAAAAAAAAAAATCTCTTAACTGTTACAGGTGTTTTCTCTCTGCTCCTCCAGGTAAACTCTTTAACTTGCTCCACCCTCTGCTGTGCCCCAGGGGGATGACCTGTATGGGAAACATCGGTGGGCTCCTTTACACTCTGGCTTCTGGTACATTTGGACACTGGGAGGCCATAAATGATCTTAAGGCAGAATGAGCGTGTGTTTGCGGGTTTTATTTTCTGATGGGTTACTGTGGATTGGCTGTGATCCTCTATACAACCATTTGTGAGACAGCATTTTCCCTATAGCTCAAAGGTAACCATTTTTGTCCCTGTACTATCTTTGGTTTCCTCAAACCCTACCCAACATTTGCAAATAACCCATTTATTAATCACTTTTGTCTACAGTTACAAATACCATATGTTTCTCACTGTGTCACTGTCATGGCCAAATGTGTACAAAATAAACTGTTTAAGGGAAAAACTAGTTATTGCAACCTTATAAACATCACTTCTGCTGTGTGTGCTCTTACAAAAAGAAACAAACAAAAAACTAGGAGATATGTCTTATAGATAGTTCTTTGGTATGCTGGTCAATGAAGCAGACCACCAGACTGGTAAGTTGGCCAAATTTGTTGTTGTATGTATGTACTTTACCTCTTTCTGACCTTTGGGCTTAAGCTGAGCTCAGCCACTTACAGGAAAGTGTAACTTTCTGCTAATGTGTAGTAGTCACCACTAAACCCTGAACTCCAGATTAAGAGCCCTACTTTGTGTACACCTGGAAGGTACATGTCCCACTCCATCAGAGACCCAAGCACACCTTACTGTCACAATTGGGTCACCTGTCCTCCTCTTGCATGCCACTCTTCATCTACTATCCTATCCCTACTTTACTTTCCTGTCTTTACCAATATCTGATAGTATTTACTTGCTTCTTCATTCATTGCATTTTTCTTCCACTCAAGTGCAATTTCCATTGAGTCGTGTTTTGTTCATTACTATCCCTGGAACCTCAAATAGTACCTGACACATAGTAGGTTTTAAATAAAAATCTGTTCACATGAAAGAATGAAGCTTTTAATCTCACATTTCTCACATAATAGAAATAACAGATGTTTAATAAATGCTTGTTTGAATGTTGAGCAGCATCTTCACCCTAGGATCCCACCATGGTGGAGAGCTGACTACACCACATAATCCCAAGATTATATGGCATGATGGTAATCATGGTGAACTGGAGAGAACCCAAGTCATCTACAAGGGGCAGTTGGAACTCAACTGTAGACACTTATTATCATTAGAGAATGTAGGCTTGATGTTGCCAGATTTTCCCATGTTTGAAGAAAGGCCAAAAATATATATCTTTCTATGTTAAATTTCTTATTGAAAATGAGAAAAAAGTGGTACTGAATGAAATTATCATAGAATATTATGTTACCTAAGTAACCATCTGCAAGTATGACACAGCCAGTAGACTAATATTTTAAGAAGTGCCCCAAATCCATATCCTGTAACACATACCTATAAAAGAACGCAAAGTTAATACATCAACACCCTGGACTAATAATCTCTTTTAAAAACATCAAAGTACTGTCTTGATATATATTAAGAAGGAGCAACATGTTCTCCCATACTTGTATGTTTAAAAAGTGCTCTTGTAGAAATCCCCAAATGCATGAGACAAAACCAGTAATTTCAAACAACTAATTAAGTTGATCTTTGATCCAAAGTGAATTCTATTGTGCTGAAACAAGATTCTCAATGATCCTACAGCCTTCACTCTGGGTATGGTAGTGCTTCTTCCTAAGTGGGCGTGGGAGGGCACAGCATATCAGAGTAAAAGAAGTTGCTCAAATGTCATTTTGCCAACCTCTTCATTTTATAGGTGAGGAAATTAAAGCTAAGAAAATGAAAGACTTGTCTGAGTTTGTGTGATGTCACAGATGGAAACAGAACCTTCTCTGGGTCCCACTCCCTCTTTCTACCACCACATAAGTCCATCATGCCCCCTCCTTTGGTTCAGACGCTTTGCATTACAAGTGGATCCTAATGTTCTACTCAGATGTTTGGGTTTGGTTCTCTGGACTGTCCCTTGTTTCTTGACCTTGTAGTACCCAGTGGCTAAATTTGTGCCACTCCCACACCAAGCCCTGGCTGCCAAAGCCTCAGTCTGGGACATGTGCCCAGATGAGCTCAGTCACCAGGGAGAAAGCATGACTGGATCAGTGATGGCGGAGGTGGGGCTGAGTGGAAATTTACCACCCGGGACACTATGGAATATCTGATGCAGGGCTTGACTCCTCCAAGGGTCTAGGTCACTCTCACATGATGTCTTGTCCTTAGAACAGTTACTCATTGGCTATAGGACTAATGATGACTGTAAAATTCCCTTGTCTTCCACTAAGCATGAGAACAAAACAGACTTCAAAAGGCAGCGGAACGTAACAGTGCCTGCAGGTTGACACATCATAGAGTTCTTTATGAACAAGTTTTTCTCGTCATTTGATCAGCTTTCTTTCCTCTAACAATCTAAGCTATAGTTCACATACCACATAATTCATCCCTCTAAAGACAATCAACTTTTGACAGCTCATTTGTGACATCTCATAGTGGGATCAGTGAAGAACCACATATTTCTACAAAAAAGTCTATCTTCTGGTAAAAACTAGATTGAGGTCAGGAATTAATTTTGTACAAGTCATAGCATATTTATGACTTGAGGAAACAAAAGAGAAAAGTTTAGGAATTTTTTAATAAGCTATGGTTGGCTTCTTGACTAGAGGCAGAAACTGGGGCTCCAGAAACATGTTCTCAAACTCATGTCTTATAATTCTATTATCAAAAGTGGTCATGGTCACGGAACAGGAGGAATCATTGCTGTTTCTAATCTTTTCAGGTTCGAAATGATCAATTATAATTAAGAGTAATATCCAAAAATCAATTACATTGCATGCACCATGTACCACAAAGGCACCTGTTAACGTAACAGAGTGCCATGTCCTCCAATATTACCTTTCTGGATAAACAGCATTTAGACAGATAGATGATGAAAGAAAGAGAAGGAGAGAGGAGAGGAGAGAAGAGGGGAGAGAAGGGAATAAGAGGGGAGGAGAGAAGGAAAACACAAAAGAAAACAAAAGAGAAAGAAAGAAAAGAGAAGAAAAGAAAAGAAAAAAAGGAAAGAAAAGAAAAAGAAAAGATTCTACTCACGCAGACAAAATCAGGTTTAGAAAATTCATATGTTTTCTTCCTGCTTCAAGGAGCTGCCTCCCTACATTCCTCTATATGTGTAGAAATAGCCACAGAGATAATTTGAAAAGTTTGATGAAGTTTAAGTTCAAAGGTTTTCAGTAGCTTACCTTTAATAAATTTCAGATGGGATTCAAACTTGTGTGGGCCTTACTTGCCAAGAGTATTTGTTATTATTTAAAGAAAAATAATCGAGCATACTGATGATCTAAATCATACTGCGAGGGGAAAGAGATGCTTAGTTAGTTATTATTCTTTTTTAACAATGCCTATTTAGATTGGCTTCATTATATGACTTACAAATCACATCATCTTTATTAAAGGCACTTAAAATATTCAACATGAAATGAAATTCTGAATGCTTGATTTACTATAAATTGTGCACAGGTGTGGAATTGTTTACAGTCCTTTGGTATACTAAGAAGTCACGCTTTCATTTATATTTCATGGTGCAGTAAGCATCATTTAACTTTGAAATGTTAGGATCATTACAAGAAAGCTTAAAATCCAAAGGGATTATCAATGCAGATCAAATTTTGGACTCATCCACCATCCTGGTATCTCCTTTAATGATACTGCAAGTGCCTCTTTGTCAGAACCTTGAAAAGGCATGAAAGATCTCTACACGTAGAAAATGTTTGCATCCATAATTGCTCTTGAGGGAGAAAAGTTGTAGGTTAGAGAAATGTATGCTAACATGGGCAAACCCGGATGGCAGCCTTTGGGAAGGTCATGGCCAATTGGAATAAATTGGAATATAGCTATCAATGTCCTCTGAAGGTGGGAGCATTTGAGAATGTACTGGTCTCTTTAACTACCTTGGTTAATATTTCCAATGAATATCTAGTCCTGTAATCAGCCTTCAAAGACTGGAAAGAATAGAAACTATAGACAGAATATGACAGAGTAGCTCTTTAAAAATTGTAAAAGAGGTGAGTAAGCAGGATAGTGTGCCTGTCCTTATGACCTGAAGTAATTCAGTGGTGATATGGAAGGAGCTCTTTGCTGGGAACAGATGGCCAGGTTTTATACTGGGTTTGATGTGACAGGCAGGTAGGACTTTGGAGAGTACAACTTCTGTGTGACTCAGTTTCCTCATCTGTCCAAGGAGCAACTAGACATCATATCTGTACTGCCTTTTAGCTCCAAAATGCGATGACAAGGTTACTTCTAACAACAGGCCAAAAATCCTAACCATTAAATTTGTTAGTGCTTGTGAGGAGAACAAGAAAAAGAACAACAAAGTCCCTTTGGCAATTTTGGCAATTACTCACATGGACAGTAACTTCTAAGCAATGACTATGTTCTAAGCACCGAGCTAAGAAGTAATTTCTTGTAAGGCTTATTCCAGCTCTATGAAGGAGGTGCTATTTCCTCTCAGATAGGGCAAAGTAAGATGCCCAAGATGGCACAGCTCTTAAGTGGCAGAAATTGGACTCAGGTTATCCTTGCCTAATGCCACTGCTCTTAACCACTATCACCTCCTCCTGTAATTTGTGATCCCTCAATGTTTCAGCCAATTTTACAGCTTCCTCCAACCCACAGACATTCCTTGGCCAAGAAATTGTTCATTCCAAGCCCCAGAATGTGGAAATAGATTTGATATTATTCTGTTACATTATTTATAATTTTAAAAGACTCATTTATTCCTTTCTTATTTCATTTTATACGTGTTTTCATTGATTTTTTTTGTATTCATTTTAAAACTTATTTTATTAGAGTTTGGTCTGAGTCTCCCCAACTCTAATATTGCACACACATACATATGCACAGAAATACATTGACTTTAATGTCCTTATTAAGACTTAGATATCATAAAGTAGTTAATTCTTGAAGGTGAAAGTTTGTTTTCAAAGCTACCATAGTAGGAGAATCAATAGTGAGAGACTGATGGCACCATGGGGAGATTGGAATTTAGATTGTGATTAAAACTCTCATAAGCCTAATACTTTATTTCATATTCTTATAAAGCACAGACCACAAATCTAATGTATTTTAGTAACACAGTATACATTTTGAGTGATTACTATTGGATACCAAAATGTTTATTTCCATTTTCCATCTTCTTCAGGATCTCAGGTACCTTCAGAAACCATAATGCATATAAATTAACTTTGCTTTGATGAAGCAATGTGCTCAAAGGCAGGTATTTGTTTTCTCTGGCATATCTTCTTTCTGAATGTTTAATGTCTTTCTAATTTTATGACCCAGAGTTGTCTGCATCTGCTTCTCACTAATAACTTGAGTCCCGCAAGTTTCCAGAAAGCCCCTCTAACCCTTGGCCACCTTACTATGCTCTTAACAGAAGCAGAGATTCTCTCAGAACATTTCATTCTGCTGAGGCTCCCCTGAAAAAAGGCTCCCTTTTTCATTAGCGTCCTTTTCTATCCCCAAACCATTAGTTTTCTCATTTCCTACTTATTTGCAACAGAAATGATGCCTGCATATTTTTATAACAGAGGCACCGACTACAAGGTTGCATAGATCATAAGAGAACAATGCCGCACACTGGACCTGACAAAAGAAATCCATGCATGGGAGGGATTACCTTACATATGCTTTTAATCTTTGCTTTTCAAATTAAATTAAATAGTTTTCCTATTTTGTATGAAGTTAAATATTCACTTAATATATGACTCGGTTCTCCTTCCCCTGGGTATTTTCCCAAGTAAAGTAAAATCTTCACACAAAAACTTACTTGTGAACAGATGCAGTGGATTTATTTGCATCCACCAAAAACTGGAAACAATGAAATTCCTTAAACAGATGACTAGATGAACAAACTGTGGGACATACATACATGCAATCCTACTCAGCAGTCAAAAGTAACAAATTATTGATACGCAAAACATTAATCAGTCTCAAAGTCTTTTTAGGCTGAATGAAAAGAGCTGCTCTCAAAACTCTACAGATTCTATGGTTTCCTTTATATGACATTTCAGAAAATGTAAAACTACAGGGACAGGTCGGATGAATGCGATCAGGAGCTGGGCATGGGAGCTGGGCACAGGAGCTGGGCACTGGAGCTGGGCTCAGGAGCTGGGCAGTGGACCTGGGATTTACTACAAGGAGGCATCAGGGTACTGGGGGGAGAAAATGGAACACTTTTACATTTTGATTGTGGTGGTGGTTACGTGCCTATATATACTTGTCAAAGTCTGCAGAACTAAAGACTAAAAGGGCTAAGGTAAGCCTTTGTAGAAATAAATAGATAAGTACCTTCTTTTGAGTAAATTGGGTTCACCAGACCCAGTGATCTAGTGAGCTGGATTAGGGTGGTATGGTTATGATTCCCCGTTTAATTCCAGAAACCTATTTTATTCACCCGAAGGTCCAGCTGTGTGGCTCTTTCTAAGTCCCTATGAGGTGCACTGACTTCATTCTATGTTAATCATGAGCCTTTATTGCCTGAGAATCATTCAGCTCCACAGTGCGTATTGTAAGCAGCGCCCAAGGTGCACTACATTTAAAGGTGTTTCTCAGGCCTCACATTTTCCCAGTTTTGATCCTTAGTGGATTTTATCTACACTCAAGCATGTTTGGGACATGTTCTATTAAATCATAGAGAAATGATCTGTGCTAATTCTGCAGACTCACAGTGTTCAGAAGCAACATTTACTCTTTATATCTTGAACACTTGAATATCTCTACTACAACATTGCTTCCAAAGAGTTATTTAATTTCCCACTGAATGCTTCTAGGGTAGGGTAACTCATCACTACATGAGTGTCACTGATTAGTTCTTCCACAGCTCCAATGTTAAAAAGTTCTTCCTGAAATTCAACCAATCCTCATGAACCAGAATAACCAAATGTCTTACTAATAATAAAGGCTCTCTGATTTCCCTTATTCCTTCTCTACCACAGCCATGTGACCTTTGTCTTTAAACAACTAAACCTCTCTGGGTCTTAGTTCCCTCATTCTCCTAAAGCAGTGGTTCTTAACCTTCCCAAAGCTGCGGCCCTTTAATACAGTTCTGCTGTCAGAACCGCTGTTCTAAAGGTTTTCTATAAATTAAATCTGTGTTCTTTTTTCCCCCAAATGATTCCAATATTTCTTATATTCTAGTAATAATGTGTAATGATTGGAGAAATAACTAGTATTCTTAGGAAGGTTTCACCTCTTCCTCACTTCAACACAATTTTTTTTGCAACAGTAATTACAAGACAATTCTGACAACCCCAGGGCCCATATATCATTGACACACTGTCTATCACTATCATATAGAGAAAAAGGACAGAGATTTAATTTAAAAAGCATTTATCATTCTGCCCCTTCACATTTTAAAATGCACCCAAGTAATTTGGGTATTTATGTTTAGCTTTAATGACATACAAACCTCCAAAGATAATAAAAAGAAAAAGCACAATGCAAGGCCTATTGCGTCCAGGAGCTGTGAGAAAGAATTCTGAGACTCAGGAAGAGGGAAATGGAACTGAGTCCAGAACTCGCGTCCAGAACTGAGAAAAACATTTTTTCTACTTTTTCCGCATCACTAGGCATAACAATCCCACAAAATGAAAGTACAGAATTACAGACCAAATAACTGCCTTCTTATAAACATACAGGTACACGAATATCATTTTTCCAGTTGAAATCTTCCAGGATTCCCTATCGTCAATTATAGCACCAGTATCTAAACTTCACTTGATGCAGCATTTGAGTCCTTTGTAAAAGGTGTACCTCACCATTTCTGGCCCCTTCTGCTACTGGCTACCACATAGCCATTTCCCTCTACGGCAATGTACTTCTGTTCACTATGGTTTTTCTGCCCTAAGTTGTCCTTCCCTGTTGGAAACCACAATGGCTCTCCACAGTCCTCCCTCCCTCCACTGGACACATCTGCTTCCAAGGCGTCATGGTAGGAATGTTATGGCACTCCATCTCTGCCTGTTGTGGCCAGGCGCCTTCCATTCCTCACTCTCCAGTGAGCACGTCCTCCACCAGGCCTACCATAGCCCACCGGCCAGTTGAACTCATGATCTCTTCTCTTCATAACGCAGAATGTCACCACCATTCTTATATTTCAACACACAATATTTCAACAATCTGATAATGTCTTCACATTATCTTGGTTACTTTAAGCCATCATAAAATAATGTTATTTTAAATAATAGACAAGTACAGACTTTAAAAATATCATTCATTTGCACAAGCCATGGGAAATGCTACTAAGCATAACTTTTAATTGAGAAATAGTTCATGTGGAGATTATCCTAGTTTGTAAACATATAAGCAAACATGGGTTTCACTATTGTCTGAATACAGAAAAACTATTGGTTGCCTTTATTGACTCTGAATAAATATAATATTCTCTATTCAATCAAAAGTAATTTATGTCTTGAAACCATCGTATCCTTTCTGCCACTAATGACTGTGAGTTAATTCATTCTCCATGTATCTCCCACAGTATTACAAAGGACTTCTAATTGGCTGATGCTTTCACTTACAACCTGCCTCACACTCACACACATAAACACACACACATAAATATACCCTATTTCCACCTTTCCATTGATGCCAATCTTTTGACTATAAGAATCAATTTCAATGTAAAAATAATTTTCTTTCACTTGCCTACTATGCCAACTTGGCCATCCCTGGGGGCTCTGACCAATCGTGTCTTTAAACTAAGATTGCTCTTCTGTTTCCCCCATCATAAGCTGAGGGCAAATCTACACACCTGGAGTAAGAATCCCTTCCCACAGGCCTCAGAGGAAGTGCAAAGTACAAGGGGAGTCAGAGCTGAGCAAGGGAAGTGCCATACTAGAAAATAGCCCTGATATCGGCCCTGATATCTACCCGGCTTGATTTCTCAGCTTCTTAATCATGTTACTCAAAGTTCACCTTTTCACTGAAATCTTCCTTGATTCCTATTTCTCTTCACATGTCTCTATCTACCTAAAAACACATTTCTATGTAGCACAGTAAGTATTTTACTTACTTGCTATATCTCTGTACCAACGTTAAATGCAAATTCTATCAGGAAAGGAAATTATATATAGACATACACACACACACATGCAAACACACACATATTTGTTGTCCATTGCTCTACCCTCAGGGCCTGGAAAAATTCCTAACACATAAAAATATGTTGCTGACTACTGGGTGAATAAATGAATAAATTCTTTACCTCCAATGTAACAGTTAACTGAGAAAATACAAGAAATCTTTTACAAATACAGTTGTGCCTTTAAATAAGTTCTCCTTTTTTAATCATAAAATCTTTTAGTATATTTAACACAGAGTAGAAAATATATGAACAAGATGATATTCTGAAATACTCTGGAATGTTCAAATTTACAGACAATATATAGAGCCTCTATGGGGTTTTGAAATCCTTTGTGATGGCTTCTGGGTTCTCTCTGAGGTCTTTGAAACAGAGATTGGAATCAGTGGTCACTTGTTCCGCCAACATAATCTTTCCCAAACATAAAGCCTTGTCATCTCTATGGGTTAAGAGCCTCAAGAATTGTCTATGCCTACAATAGTGCTTCTCAAATTCTCACCTGCATCAGAATCACCTGAACAGCTCCCTAAAACACGAACTGCTAGCTGGCATCCCACAGTTTCAAATTCAGTAGGTCCAGTTCGGTACCCATACCACAGTGGTTTTGGCACCAGCCACATACACCAATGCTGGTGGGTTTGAATTCAGCCTGGGCCAGCTAAGCAACAATGACAACTGCAACAGAAAAATAGCTGGGCATTGTCGCCGGCCCCCAGCTACTCAGGAGGCTGAGGCAAAAGAATCGCTTAAGCCCAGGAGTTTGAGGTTGCTGAGAGCTGTGACGCCATGGCATTCTACCCAGGGCGATGTAGTGAGACTCCGTCTCAAAAATAAACAACAACAACAAAAATACAGTATGTCCGAGAAGGAACCAAATAACTTCCATTTCTCAACTTCTCAGGTGACTCTGTTGCTGCTTGCCGTAAGTTGCTTCCCACAATGAACCTACATGATATATTTCCAAAATAAGCAACCTGGGGCCCTTCAGCAAGGCCAGCCAGAGGGAGGTTTCTTAGAATATTCTTCCAAGTTTCCTCCTGACCAATCCTGCCAGGGTTCCTACTAAGACAATTCCACTCTGCAATTTGATCCCTTGGGGTTGATATGAAGAACAGTTCTTATTTGGTCTCCCGAGAAACATTTCCAGGGACATTCCTAAAAGCCAAGTCAGAAGACTAAATCCTGGGAACCACTGGTGTCTACATAGATCAGCCAGTGTAGCCACCAGCCAACAAGGTACGAAAACAATAAAAGCCAATATTTATCTAAGTGCTAACTAAGTGCCTGGGAATTTGCTAAGAATTTTACATATATTATGCCATCCTTTAAATCCATATATTATGTAATCCTCTAAAAAATTCTACAAGGCAGGTGCTATTATCTCCATTTTATAGATGAGAAAACTGAACTTTACCAGAATTCAGCATTAATTAACTAATAACTAAATGGCTTGTTAGTGGCATTGTTAGTGTCTGGACTTCAGCCCAGACATTCTAACTCCAGAGGCCTGTATCATAACCATGCTGTTGTACTACCTTCTCTTAAATGTGACATCTGGAAAGATAAAAACTAAAATGATTACAGTATTTGTTTCTCAATATGATTTGGGAATATTCAGGCAGAAGTGACAGATACAATTAGATCAATTTTAAAAACAATTAGCATTGTGGGACTTAATTGTCTCCAAATCAATTTTTATCTTTTTTTCATTTAAAGCTGTATTTCCAGCAAACAATTTAAAAATTGTTAAAATTCTAAACCAAAAGAATGAATGGAGGAAATTGTTCAAAAACCTCTAAAACTTTGAATAGCTTTCAATTTGTCTAATACAGCCTCTAAGATATGCTAATTTCCCTTAATATTAGCTATTATCTTGCATTTAGGCCCATGGGTTCTATTGTTTGCACTTAACATACAGTAGTAATAAAATCCCAGACAAAGGTGCATAGGAACCCTTGATTCTCAAAGTGTGGTCTGTGAATGAGCTGTATGGACAAAGTCTGAGGGCTTGTTAGGAAAGCAGCATCTTAGATACAAACTTCCCCACCCACAGACCTGCTGAATCAGAATCTGAATTTTAACAAGCTCCTAAGTAGTCATATCAAGCCCTCGTTGCTAAATTTTAAATACAAGCACAGTGGCAAAAAGGGTTAGGTAGTACAAGTGTCCTGGTCTGGACATCAGGACAACTCTCTTCTCTCTCTCCTAATTAGTTGTATGATGTTGAAGGATTCACTTCTCCTGGCCTGAGTTTCTTCATTTCCAAAATAAGGAGAAAGAAAGGTGAACTGAAAGCGACTTGCACTGGGATCTTAATGGGGGGGAAAGGGGAAGAGGGAGGGAGAAGGGTAAGCTCTCACTTAATGTGCACAATGTGAGGTGGTACAGCACACCCCTGGATGAAGGTGTCAACTACAGCTTGAACTTTATCTTAGAAATGCAAACAATGGAACCCAATCATTTGCACCCTCATATTAGTCTGAAATTAAAGGTACATACGTATACATGTATATATCTCCTTCCCCAGGTGATTCACATATCTAGCCAAGGTTGAAAATAACAGGCTCAGAATACTTATCCTTACAGTGCGGTGCCTAAGCCAGCAGCATGGGCATCACCTGGGAACTCAATCATTAGAAATGCAAATTCTCAGACCCTACCCCTGACTGAATCAGAGGCTCTGAGGTTGAGGCCCAGCAAGTTGAGTATAACAAACCCACTGAATAACACAGCTACATATTCCAGTTTGAAGAGTGACCTACAGAAAGCATCAGTTTTTTGTTTGTTTGTTTTTTTATTTTTAATTTCTGTATAGCTATAACTTCAGCACATTTTTCTGGACCAAATATGTTAATGATGTTTGCCCATGAGTTCCATGACATTTAATTTGAAGATCTATTTCAGGGTAGCAGTGGAGTTTGAGAAGGAAAAGAAGATTCTCAGGAATATTTCTATATGATGACAAAAAAGTCCCTGACTACAACCATGAAAATATGTGTACCTCTCTCCTATAAATGAACTTGAGAGTGGGTGGGGGGATAAAATAGCATATACCCATGCGCTCAATGATATGCTTCTTTTTTTAATGTTTGAACATATCTTTCATTATCAAGAGAAAGTTATAACAGAGTTTATTCTAGAGGGCAGAGTTTATACATAAATATACTCTGTAGTCTATATTCCTGAAAAGGGACATAACCGCCTTGCTGCTCCATTGTGAGAATAATTGCCTCAAAGGCCCCTATGAGGTCTTAACAAGCTCTGGTCCTCACTCTGCCAGCTCCTAGACCCATTTAAGATTTTCACCTTCAGGCAAAGAGTTAAAGCAGGGTGGGAGAGCTCAGAATACTGTTGGATATTTCACGTTCCAGCAAGAAAGAACAACCAAAAATCCTTTGGACAGGCTATATCTCTTAATGGCCTGAAATATCCTTCCCATGGTTATAAAAAGAAATAGTCCAGAGAAGAGAGTACCAATATGTAGCAGGTTCTAAAAAAAGACTCCACGAAAACAGAGGAAAATCTCCATCTTTAAATTAGAAAAAAATAATAATTTTCTTACATTTTGGGTTTCTTTGAGGTTTGTATAATTGAAATAAGGACAAGAAAATCCTATTTGGTAGGATACTTAATTTATTTTAAAATAGTTTTGATTCTTAAATCCCTTAGCAATGATAGCAATATTAATTCAGGCTACTTGAAGTTCTGCAAGTCAAATGTTATACTTTTTGGAAAAGATGCCTTTATAAATACACAAAGCCTCTCAACTGCCTTTTATAAAGATCATCATGGAATCTAAAGCCAAGCCTGGCATTTTAAGCCTGCACTATAATAGTAGCCCATCTTCCAGAGATATTTGCAAATAAATATCAAGCCATCTGGGCTGGTGCCAAGTTCCCAGAGGAGATGAGTAAAGCAAGCCAGTGGCAGCCCCCAGGACAGTTGCTGTTTCTAAGGAAAAACTGCACAATAGCTTTTGCCTCCCCTATGGCTAACTAAGCAAACCAGCAAAACCAGTGAGCAGCTCGAAATAAAAACGTTTCCTTCAACACCACAGTGTGTGAACAACAGATACTTTGTAGGGTGTGCATATGTGTCATCCTTCCTCTTTCTTTCTGTCTCCCCTTTGCCCTTAAAAACCAATCCTTTCAAGTATCTGCTGCACAGACCCCGCCTGCTTGCCTTCTGCAGTGAGAAACGCAGTGGTACCCACTAGCAAGCCCCGCTCTGCTTACCAGGAGTCTGGGTCCCTCCTGCTGGAGACACTTGGAATTCTGTCTGGCTCCTAGATGGGCAAAACTTTGGTTTAAAAAAGGTAAATAAAATAGCAAAAATAGCTTTTTAATAGAATCTATTTATTTCTTTTAAAGTGGATATGTGTCGTGTGATGGTTTCACACAGGGGTTGAGTCTCTGTATCCTGGTTAAACTTTGGATTGACACACAGGGAATAGGCCTGGCTTCCATTTGGTCTTCTAAGATGTGTTGATTTTCCTCATTCCAACCCCTCTGGGGCCTCGAAAGCTTCCATGCCTCAACCTCAAACTCCTTCTGTCTTCTGTCCCCAATGTGACTTAGATTTTCTTGCCAACTTCCACAAGAAGGAGACCAGATGATTTTCTCCATGTTTCAAGCCAATTTTGAAGCCTGCTGGTAGTGAACAAAGATTCTAAAACTCACAGGTGACCAAATCCGCCTTCCCATCCACTGTGTATCTGGCCTCATGCACCACATTTTCTGGTCTTCCTTCTTCTCCATTATTCCACACACCTGTGTGAATTTGGTCACCTTCTGGAGGTTGCCTCTATGACCCAGTTGTCCCTGATTAGTCCACCAGACCCAGCCCACCCCTCTGAGTTCCGGCTCACTTGTTTATTCACCCACTTAAATGCTTCTTTCTATTTTTGATGCCTCAAGGTTGAGCCTGTTCAGGTTAGGACTCGGGTGGTTTCCCCAATATCATAGAAAGGTAAAAGGATAAAAGGACCATATGCCCACCCAACAAATACAGTGGCATTTTCTTTCCCAGTCTCAGGTTACAAAATAAAAATAGAATCTAAAGTTTTGTCAGAATACAGAGACACGAGATCTACGTGACACCATCACAAGACACATCTCCTCTTTAACAGAAATACACACGTGTCCTGAAGAAGCTATTTCACTTGCTTTTTTTTTTAGACAGTTTAGATCACCTGAATCTGTAATAATAAAAAAAGGAATAGAACAGCGGTTTTCAGCCTGTGGGTCAGGACCCATAGGAACTGTATTAAAGGCTTGTGGCACTAGGAAGGTTGAGAACCACCGGAATGCAACTTTCTGAGGATTCACTATATGTCAGTTGCTTTACCAAGCTTTGGTCAGTTAATTCCCACCACAGTAAAAGGAATTATATATTTTTGCCAATTTATAGGTGAGCAAACTCAGCCTCTCTGCGTCAAGGGGCTTGCCAACTTACTCAGCTAATTAGTGGCAGAGGAAGGATTCAGATATTACCATCATGGTGAGGGTGAGGGCTGCTACAGCAAGCTGGCTCCCTGCTGCAAGGTTTTGCCAGATCTCTTTTGCATTTCCCACTCATGGCACTTAACAAGTTTAAACATACTGTATACTTTATACATTAGTTATGTTTATTGTTTAATGTCTCTCTCTTCCCCCCCAAAAGTCTCCAAGGGCAGTGGTCTTTGTTTTGTCCACTGATTTACTTCTAGTGTCTACAACAGCATCTGGCAAAAGTCAGCTTACTTGCAAGGAGCATACTAGTAATATGTCTGAATGTCTTCCCTGCCTATGCTCTTCACTACTGCTCCATAATGTCTCTATTCTGAATACAGAAATAGAAATCCTATTCATTTCATGCTGAGCTACTCTCTTTGGCAAAGCTTAAGGAAGGGTGAGCAGGAGGTCTGCTCTCCACATTCTGGTCTCACTGACACCAAGAGGCAAAGGTACAAGTATTCGAGTATGCCTGGAGGTATGGAGATTTATAAGCCATGAAACTTTTAAAAACAATAAAAGTCTACAAACTAATTGATTATTAAAGCATATGGCTTCAAATATTGGCTTGCTAATCATTGGCTAAAAAGCCTTCCTTCAAACTATTTTAAGATTAAAAGGAGTCAACACTCATTTTATAACCCACAGTGAAAATGGATTATCTGCCCACTTCACTGTCTTTGAAGATAAAACTGTCATTTTTACACGCAGTGGAAGGCAGTGTGACTCAAGGCCTTTGGCAATCATGTCAACTCTGAGGAACTCCAGTGGGATTGAAGTCTCTCTCTCCCCACAAGTTACTTTAAAGATAAGATCTCAGGTGCCTTATTCATCTGGGTCCCTGTGAGCTCTCAGAATCCAATCCTGAACTGGGCTAACAATTGACTGGGTGGGAAATCTAAGAAACAGCACAGAAAGCCAGGGAAATAAAGAGGAATTATATTGATAATCCCAGGAGATGACACCACTCATGATACATGCAATACTTATTCAGCTGAAGAACAAGAAAGGAAAACTAACATCCCCTTGTCTATGTATTATGACATATTTGGAGTAAACCACTAAATGATTTTTTGTTAAAATCCCTTCAGAGCTACTGAGATGTAAAAGCGACCCACCTCAAACCTCCCTTCACAAGGCATGAGTTTCTTTACTCCACCCATTCATTCTGCCTTCACTAACTACGGTATTCCCTGCTAGATTAAATGCACATCTATCCTTGTATTATGTATACCACACATGTGATTTCATTTAACAATAACCTTATGAAGAAACTGAGACATAGACATCAGGGGATTTGGTCAAGGTCCCTCACCTAATAGGCACAGGAGATGGAACTGAAACTGGACATGCTGATCACAGACCACAAAATCTAAATCACTTCTCAGAAGGGCACCAGATAAAATGACTCTATCTGAAAGGTCTGACACCTAAAAGCAGAGATGACCCTTAACCATAAACATCTGAGCTGGACTCTGAAAGAGACAGTTTCCAGAGGGGAACAGATGGCGCCCAACCGTGTTCTCTAATGCTGCTCATCAAAGAAATGACCCGGGAAGATTTTACACTCATTTCATAGTCATTTAAAATGAATATATTTATTATCCTTGTTAATGCAGAGAGACATATAAACAACAGAGCAAATCTGGCTCATATTCTAATGCCAGGCAATCCTTGATTGGAAAAAAAAAAAAAAAAAACACTTCGGTCATTTCATATACACTTTTGAGTACCTACTTTGAGTCAGGCACTGTTCCAATGCTGGGGATAGAGCAGCAAACAGCGGAGACCTCACCCCCTGGCCTAATGATGCATTCTATTTGCTCAAAGTGATCCACAAAAAAAGTGTAAGTCCTCCCTCAAAATCTAACAACTGCTAATAAATTCGTACTTTTCTTTTTGGAAACGCATAGTTATGCTATAGCTATCAAAAAACCCACTTACAGTTTTACTCCCTAATGTATTCCTATTTAGCCTTCTGAGCCTTGCTTTCTTTACCTTTTATTATAGTCTAGATTTTTTTTTTCCTCTGTCACAACATTCATATTTGTTTGTTTTGTTCCTGGGTACACCCTATTCTAGCATTTTGGATTCATCATAATTTTTATTTAATGCTTCCCCTGAGTTGCAATAAACAATCTAGTGCAAATGTCTTTATGATCAATTTGTTTTTCTTCTGTGTAGATGCCTAGTAGTAGGATTGCAGGATCAAATGAGAGATCTAATTTGAGATCTTTAGGATTCTCCATACTTCTTTCCAAAGCAGCTGTATTCTTTGCAGTCCCACCAACAGCATAAAAAAAGTGTTCCCATCTCCACGTTGATTCCAGCATCTGCAGCTTTGGGACTTTGTGATGTGCACTAATCGTACTGGGGTTAGGCGATATCTCAGAATGGTTTTGATTTGAATTCTCTGATTATTAGATCAGAGAATGAGGGATAATGAGCATTTTTTCATGTGTTTGTTACCCATTCGTCTGTCTTCCTCAGACAAGATTCTGTTCATGTCTCTTGCCCAGTGATAGATAGGATTGTTTGCTCTTTTTTTGTTGATTAATTTTAGTTCTCTATAGATCTTAGTTATCAAGCCTTTGTCTGGTCATAACATGCAAATATCTTTTCCCATTCTGAAAACTGTCTTTTTGCTTTAATATTTGCATTCTTAGCTGTGCAGACCTGTTAAAAATCTTATTCGGGAAAAGAGTACTTGCTATAAATATTTTAAGAGTACATATATAAATGTTTCTGAATCACTTTATGCAGAGTATGCCAACGTATATTTCCTTTATACAACTGCATATAAGAATGGCCCTACTCATACCCAACTCTTAAAAATTTGTTCAACTCTTAAAAATTTACCAATGGGTAAGTGAAGGACTATTATGTATCTCATTACTCTGATTTATATTTTGTTTTCTATGAACAAAGCTTAGTGTATTTTCATTGACAATACATATTTCTTTATATGTATTTATTCATTTTCTTTCTCTTTAATCTATTTTATTTTCTACCGCAGTTTTTTAAATGTATTTTTTAATTTTTTTTTTGGAGGAGGAAACAAAGTCTCACTTTTTCACCCTTGGTAGAGTGCTACTGCATCATAGCTTACAACTACCTCAAACTCTTGGGCTCAATCAAGCCTCTTGCCTCAGCCTCCCAAGTTTCTGTGACTAACGGCACCCACCACAACACCTGGCTATTTTTTACAGATAGAGTCTCACTCTTTTTCAGGCTGGTCTTAAACTCCTAAGCTCAGGTGATCTACCCCCCTCAGCTTCCCAAAGTGCTAGGATTATAGGTGTGAGCCACTGCACCAGGCCCTCTTGAGTACTTTTAAATTCATGGCAATATTTAACAAAAGAAGTCAGAGATTTCCCAAATATCCTCTGCTGCCACACATGCATTGCCTCCCCTGTTGTCAACATTCCCCACCATAGTGGTTTATTCATTGCAGTTGATGATCCCACATTCCACATTGACATGTCACAACCATCAAACCATCATAACCTTTATATGAGGATTTACCCTTGGTGTTTTACATTTCATGAATTTGGAAAATTTATAACAGGGTGGATTCATCATTACATTATCATACAAAATAGCTTCACTGCACTAAAATCCTGTGCTCTCCACCTATTCATTATTTCTTCCACCCTAAAGCCTAGCAACCACTAGCCTTTCCCAAGGTATTACCTTTTCTAAAATGTCATATAGTTGGAATCATACAGTATGCAGTATTTTCAGATTGTCTTCTTTCCCTTAGTAATGTGCATTTAAGCTTTCTCCATGGCTTCTTATGGCTTGGTGGCCCATCTCCTTTTAGTGCTGAATAATATTCTATTGTTTGGAATCTAGACTCTGAACATACCAAGTTTATTCATTCACCTAGAGAAAGACATTCTTGTACTTCCTAGTTTTGACAGTTATGGACAAAACTGCTTTAAACATCTGTATGCAGGTTATTTATATGGATACAGCTTCCTTAGGTAAATACCAACAAGAGAAATTACTGATTGTATGGAAACAGTATGTTTGGTTTTCTAAGAAACTTGCCAAACTGTCCCTAAACCATTCTGTATTCTTGGTAGCAATGAATTAGAGGTCCTGTTGCTCCACGTCCTAACCAGCATTTGATTTTGTCAGTGTTCTGGATTTTGACCATTCAGGTAGGTGTGCAGTGGTATCTCGTTTTAATTTGCACCTCCCTAATGACATATGATGTAGGACAGCTTTTCATATGCGTTTTTATTTGTGTATCATCTTTGGGGAGGTATCTGATAAAGTCTTTGGCCCATTTTTAATCTGGTTGGTTATTTTCTTATTCTTGAGCTTGAAGAGTTCTTTATATATTTTAGATGACATTTCTCTATACAGACATGTCCTTTTCAAATATTGTCTCCCCATGTGTAGCCTGGCTTCTGATTGTCTTTCACAGAGCAAGAATTTCTAATTTTAACAAAACTCAGCTTATCAATTATTTCTTTCATGGATCATACTTTGGAGTTAGACCTAAGAAGTTTTGCCAAACTTATGTTACCTTCCAGGAATTTTATAGTTCTGTGTTTTACATTTAAGTTAGCGATCCATTAGCAGCTAAAAATCCATTAATTTTAGTGAAAGGTATAAGGTCTCTGTCTACATTCATTTTTTTTTTTTTTTGGCCTATGGATGTCCAGTTGTTCATTTTTCCACTGTACTGCCTTTGCTCTTGTGTTAAAGACAAATTGACTATTGATTGGCTATTTGTTCTGTTCCATTGATCTATTTATTGTCTATTCTTTCATCAATACCACAATATCTTTTAAATTATAGCTTTCCAGTGATCTTTGAAGTAGGGTAGTATTAGTCCTCCAACACTGTCTCCCTGTAATATTGTAGTGGTTATCTGGGTCTTTTGCCTCTCCATAGATTTAGAATAAATTTGTCAATATTCATATTATTCACCAATCTTTCTTAGTTATTTTTCCTTTCTTGGTTCATATAAACTCTTTGTTAACTAAATAAAGTAGCCATATATCTGACTTTGTTTGTAAGTTTTGTTAAGTATTATTTTCTGATTTTGTAGGGATTTTTGGCTTAGTTTTTAGATTATTTTTCTTAAACACAAGTTATTAATACTATGCTGTTAAGTTTATAATTTCTCCTCTTCATAGTTCTGAGCTTGTATCCTGATTACAAAGCCTTTTCCCAATTGTAAGTGTATACATTCCACTGGCTTTTTAATATATATTTATAGTTTCAGTTGTTATATTTGAATCTTTGTTCAATTTGCAATTTATTTTGGTGTAAGAATTGAAATAAGAATTCACTTTATTTATTTATCTAAATGTTTATCCAATTTTCCCAAAATTTCTTTAATAGTTTCTGTTTTTATAAGTGAACTGAAATGTCATTTTTATTATTGGCCTAAATCCCAATATACAATAGTATATGAAGTTTACTTCTCGATAGTCTAATTTTATATTACCTGTATATTATTTAGGATAAAATTATTGAAATTATTAGGATTTTATGATATGTTTTAAGATAACTTTCCCATTAGAACACTCCTTTTTCCTAATTTCCTGGAAAATTTACTTATGTTTCTTCTTTAGAGAAATTACACTGTATGTCTAATTTATAATTGAATCCTATTAGTATTTTAAGTGCAATCATGTTAGATTTATAGGTCTAGTTAAGGGGGAAGTTTTTGAAAAAACTAATTCCTGGTCTCTACCCATGAAGATTCTGATTCAGTAGATTTAGACTAGGGAAAGGCGAACCTAGAACACTTCATGACTTTACTCAGATGCGTTTTTAAAATACTGCACATGGAAATTCAGAGAAAAAAGTGCTTTTTATACAAGAAATTAGATGGTCTTCCTAAAGAAGGTACATGTGCAGCGAACTTTTTTGAAGAATTTGTGAGATTTATGTTCTTACATAAAATGTCTAAAAGACAAAAGAAACTAAGAGTAAATATAAAATAGTGCTTAGATTTTTGGAGACCCAGTGGCAAAAACAAACTATGCGCCAGGCAAAGGCTGAGCAGGTTAAGAAGGGAGGCATGGTTCTGCAGGGAACTCCAGGGGAATTTTGCAAAAATAAAACTGCAAAGTAAATTGGAGCCAGGACCTGGGCTGCGTTGATCACTGGAATTAAGAAGTCTGGACATACATATCAGGAAGTAAGTACCACTGAAGGCATCTGAGTGTGTATGACTGTATTGTGCGGGTGTCGTGCCTGCCTTGGGACTGTGAACTGCCAGTCCCGTTGAAAGTATAAGAGAATCAAGTCAGGAAGCTCATTACGGGGAATTACAGCATTTACTAGAGATAAATGATGCATACTGCTGACAATGTGGAATGGAAGGAGGGAGACTTGATCATGCCTCTGGGACTTGTGCAGGCTGCCGTGATTTACTGCTCCAGCAAATCCCACCCTTGTATTCCCCTAGCTATGTAGGATCAGGGAATTTTAAGGCTAGGAGGGATCTCTGAATTCATTTCAACTCTGCCAAGTACAGGGATCCACCCACTTTCAAATCTGTTGCAAATAATGGCAGATTGGAACTTTGAATCCAGGAAGCAGAAATACAACTCCTCCTTTCTCCACTTTGTGTATGACATTGGGGAAGTGATTTAATGTCGGTCTTATTGCCTATAAACAATACTCACCTCCTAGATTTGTTGCAAAGAAAAATTGAGACACTGAACTTTCCTTCTGTCCCTGGGAGAGCAAAGAGTACTAGGAAGAGTCAACAGAACTGCACTCTAGGTGGCCTGAGCTGTACCACTCACTCTTAATTGTTTATTTGTGTCAGATGATTAAATCTATCCATCTTCATTCTTCTCACCTTAACTATAAGGTGAAGAATATAAGGTCACGCCTCTTTACAAGGTTATCAGCTGAGACTGATGCCATAACGGATGCCATCTCTCTGTAAGAGAATCTTCTATTATGTTTCACAATGTTTACATAGTGTCTGGGATGGGGGAGAACTTTAAATGGCTCAATGAACAGAAGGATTGTAAATTAGGACACTAGACTGATTGCTACAGGGCATTTCTAATTAGCATATCATTAAGTGCAGTGATTTACTGATTTCCTGCACTTAATTTTCTTTGCTTTGATATCACTGGGGACTGTAAGGCATGGTCCAAAGAGACAGCAGGTAACACTGGAGACCTCTCTCTCCAACAGAAGAGAAGAGCTGGTTGGTCACCTCTTCCTTCCCCTCATCCCTATTGTAGAACAGCGCTTTCAGTATTGTTCAGCAGAGACTGCTGAGTGTTCTTGAGACTCTCCAACAGCAAGTGCCAGGAAAGTGAGTGTGTCCACCCTAAGAAAAGTCCCCTACTACCAAGATGCCACAGAAGTGGGCCAAGGAAAGTATACAGGACAGAACAGTACCAAAGAGTAGTGTCGAAATTTTGGCACACAAATTGTCTGCTGAGCAAGCCCTGGTTTGAATCCTGTGCCTGCCATTTTCAATGTATTTGACCTTGGGCAGGAAACAATCTTCTGAGTTTCCCCCCAGTTTTCTCTTTTGTGAAATAGAGATGACAGTGTCTAGTTGTCAATAAACAATAAACACTAAAACAATAGCTTTTCTTTAAGTAGAACATGAGTGTATGTTTGTAAACAGCTCAAGAGCTCAATAGATGGTGACATCATTACTGCTTAGACATTTTGCTCTTTAATAAACATGGTGGTTGTTTTTTTTTAACCATAGAAACTCCAGATTATTTATGAGCCTATCATGTGCTAAATAAATACTAAAAAATTAAAAGATAACATGGAGTTAGGAAAAGAAGCAGCACTGAAATAGGGAATGACACATAGACGTGTTCGCTCTTTAATGCCCACTGGCTTAAAAAAAATAAAATTTTATTTAAGACTAGGTTTGGTTTTAGATTCAATTGATTTAAGGGATCTTTTAAGAACCAACTGCCTACTTTTGAAGCAGGAAGGTAAAATTTCACTTACAAAATGTATTCTTCCTGTTGCATTTATCCCCATTCTTAAAACATAAATCATCTTTCAATTTGATGGCATCATAGATTTTTTTTGAATATCCAGACTAACATCCACACTGAATTAGCACAATAGAAGTGAAACAGAGAATTAAAGTTGGGAAGAAAGAGTAAAGACAAGAAAACGCAGGCAGCAGTTTCTTGTCTCACCCTGAAAATCCTCTCTGAGAGGTCTAAGAAGCAGTTTAGCAGTTTACAGCCAAGTATTCTCCTCTCTAATGATATATATATCGATCAATATTTTCATAGGATACTTTGGCAATACCCCCATGAGAATTCACTAGGTCTTACTCCAGAAATTTGGCTTATAACGATTTACCCTGTAAAGATATGTGTTTCCATGTATAACCAAGAATTATGGTTACAAAAGGATAGTCATTATTTTTAGTAATAAAAGAATAAAAATTACTTATTTTTCTTTTAAGTAGGCCTTTGAAATAAATCCTATGTCCCTGCCCTAAAATAATATACACCCATAAAATAAGAAGAATGCGGAATCCCAATATATAATAAATAAAACAATATGCCAAACAAGGTTCATAGTAAGCTTCCCAGAGGGGTGTATATACACATTCGTGAAGCCTTCTGTGGAGCTTAGATTCTCAAATGCAACAAAATGGTTGGGGTTGGAGAAGATTTAGTTTTCACTATTTATACTATAATAATATTTAATTTAAATTTATACATGCATTATCTTTTCAAAAAATACAGAAGTATTCCAAAGGTGTTAAAGGAGTGCATGGTCTCTCTCAGTTCCTGGTGCTTCAAGGGTCTAATTGAATTGTGGATTATTGTCTATGAAGAGGACATCTCCCTACATGAGGCATGTTGCCTGACATACTCATGAAGAAAGGAGTGAGAAAGAAATCTGTTGTTCTATTTGCAAGAGTGTAGACCCTTTATCAGGCACAATTCACACGGTTAAGGTCACAGCACTTCTCCTTGCACATAGCAAACACTTTAAGAGAAGCCAGGAATCGTAAGTCACAATTCTGGAGAATTACACGTGTTAGTGCTGCATGTCCCCATGCACAAGATTTTGTATCTCCTGCCCTTTGTACAGACTTTCTGAATCTTTCCCTGATCTCAGCCTCAAGTCGTAGTACCGCGTGGCTGCTTAGGTTGCAAACAAAGAAGAGTTTTGTTTGAAAGAATTGGTTCTATGGTAGTTTGTTGCCTTTTTCAAAGAACTGCAGCTCTATTTGAATAATGATAATCGCATCGAGCCCTCAGTTTTCAGAGGCTGGAATTTATTCAAGGTCACATAAAACATACAATATTGTGGTGGGGAGACCTATGGAGCCAGATATCTTGGGTACAACCCAACCGAGAGACTTAATTTATTCTCACTTTAATCTCACTGTACCTCTGTTTCCTCAACTGGAAGACAGGCATACTGATAATGCTTTTGTTTAGAAGGTTGTTGATGAGGACCGGTTGGGCCAACAGAGAGGCTGGCAGGGGGCACGTAGGCAATCTTAGCCTTATTTGTAGGTACAGCTTTTCCCTGTGAAGTAGAGTAAGTCGCCATTATTATTTCAAGTTACTCATTTGGAAGCTGAGGTTTGGGCAATTCATCAATATTCACCCCATTATCTCAAGACTTAAGTTTTCATTTTTAATTTAAGTATTGGTAATAGCCAGATGCATGCAGTTACTAATCATGTGGCCTCTATTTCCTATCAGATGGAGACGTTGCCCTTTTAAGTTTAATACACTTTCAGCAGGGTATAAGATATGGCTATAATAAGCAGAGAAGAGAGCAGAGACAAAAATCTCTGAATTTTTCCTCTCTAGTGGACATAAGCAAAAGTGTGATTATGTTGGGCCCTTTCTGCAGCCATATTTTATGCTCAAAGAAGGCAAGAGTAGATTCTGCTTTGTTGCCCATTTGTTTTCTTGTCTGAACTACTAGTCAGCAGCAGTTCAGCCCCAGTAACCTCCCCTGTGAAACAATCTGCTCCTGGTAGCTGCCCCACTTACTAGTGATAACCGAAAAAAAATGTGCATTTACTTCTCACCTAAGAGCCACATACACGGCTGACAAAATGTTCTGAGAAGTGAATGGTATTTGACAGGAGTGAGAGAATTGGCTTTCCTTGGTAAGGACTAGCAAAGTCAGCCTCGTTCATCAACGCCGGCCAATTGAGCAAGAGAAGGTGGTGCCACAGATCACTACCGAAAATTCACTTGCAGGAGAGAGTGATCCTACAGCTTGGCAGCACCCTCAAGAAACATTTATTAACCCAGCATCCTTGGGCCAGGCATCGTGCCAGGAAGTGTCAGTTCAGAGTCTTTCTTTCTTGCTCTTGGTGGCCATGATTATTGGAAGCTGCGATGGAGGTGCGGCTTTGTCTGTGTATGTTGTTTTAAGGATATCGATTGTTAACACAATGATGGGTCAGGAGATGGAAGGCACAGTCATTAGTTGCAGCTGCCCTCATAAGTTGTTACAGAGCTCAAGAAACGCTAATGGATAAACAAGGTCGACAGGAACACAAGGGGCCAGTTCAGAATGTCCCAAGGTGGTAAAGTCTCAGCCAGGCTTTTCTTTCTCTAAACAGCAAACAAAAAACATTAGTATTGATGTTCGGGATAGGCAAAGTGTATTCTGAAGAATGACTTCACTCCAGCTTGACCATCAGATCACGGGAAGGAGGTTATTTGCAAGCTGACTTCCCTGTACAGAGATTAGAGAAGATAGATGATCCATGGCCACCTGCACCTGACTTGGGGGTATTTCTTCTTTTCAGTAATGGAGAGGAGCACTAAGCCAGGTCTATGAATACCCAGCAGTAGCCATTGCCAACATTTAGTGAGCATGAACGTCACAATAGCATGTGCAGTGCTTTACATGTGCCATTTAATTTACCCTTACAACTACCCTGTGGAGTATAATTGGTTGTTTCTGCTTCGCAGATAAAGCAACGAAGGCTGGCTCAACTTCTCTCCACTCATAGCATCAAATCTAGGGTCCAGCCTCAGTCTGTTGGAATTAGAGAACCAATTCATCACAGTCTGTGAGACTTTCTCAGTTTTAGCACTAAAAATTCCATGTCCTATGAAGACTTTCAGTCTCAGGCAAAACAGAATGGTTGGCCCCCCCTAACAGGAACTCAATCCATGGACCACTGAGTATCTTGTAGAATAAAAATAGAGATCCTTAGGTTGAACACTTACGCCTGATGTCCCACATCTGCATAAAGGGTTAGCTTACAAAATGGTCTCTGAAGCCAAACTACTCCCATTGTGATTGGTGGGTCAATCAATAGCAGCAGCATCACCAGCAGGCTGATGAGACAGGCAGAATCCCAGCCACACCTCAGACCCACTGAACCAGGATCTGTATTTTAAGATGATTCTCAGATGATTGGTACAAACATTAAATTTTGAGAAGAAGCAAGCTTTCCAAATCCATTCCAGAACCATATCACCATGATCCTGAATCAACTAGTATGATGTGAACTTCTTTTGTGTGCAAGCTCTATAAAGAGTTTTAAGTAGAAAGAAAGGGTTCCCATCCTTGGGTGACTGTCACTGTGGAAACCAGGGATGGACAGCACAAGGAAGTTTGTAACCAGGCCCAGATGTCATGCCATAGGCTGATTTTTCTGAGAGAAGGCAGTAGTTTATGAAGGGAAGAACACAGGCTTTGGATGAAATCGACCTGGGTTGGGACCATGACCCTGTCAACTGCTGCCGGGGGTAACCTGGGGAGAGCTGGGAATTCACAGGGCCTAAGGATGTTCCCTATAGAATGGTTAAAATTTTCCATCTCAGCTGTTCTTTATTCTGGTGGCTCTTCATATTTAACTGAGGGGATTAAAAAGAAAATATAGATGTCTGGATCCACCCCTAGAGAAATGGACCGTGGTAGGGCCTTGACATGAGTGTCATTTCAAAGCTCCCCAGGTGATTCTTTTGTATAGCCATGATGTGGAGCCACCGATGTCCCTTCTAGGCTGGTGGTGAGTTGCAATAGAATAACTCACAGCAGCACCTGGACCAAACCAAGCATACAGCCTACATCAAACTCCTGTTCTGTGGGTGGTGGCCGCATCACCTGTCATCACCTGTCGGCATCAGGGCTATTCACAAAGGGGAGCTGAGAATTCTTTAAAGAAACCAAGAGGCACATAAAGCCCTTGTCTTGAGCTTGTTGTTCCAATATTGCAATTTAAAAGTGAAGAAAAACCAGGCAACAGTGTCAAAAAAGAAGTAATTCACCAGAAGTTAGTATGTAGGAGCCAATACAACTTTATCCTAAAGGAAAAAAATAATTAATCTGCCATTTAATGTACCTGCTAACTGATAAATCTTTAGAATCCAAATCCTAAGAACCCCCAAAGATCTCTAAGTTATAGCCTGCCATTTCTTAGGGCAGCTAATTGAAACATCTGGTGGCAATCCATGCCTTCTATATTGTACTGAAAGGGAAAAGCTTCCCAGCAGCTATCCTGGTGTTACCTGAAAACAAGAGCACCGTAAGTTATGAACTGTCATAGGACTTTACAAGCAGGCTCTGAGAGAGACGCTAATATTTCCATACAGGAAGGGCAGAATGCTTCGCCTTAATTTTTTTTTTTTTTTTATACTAGGCAGAACCGGCCAAATAAATCTATCTTTAAAAGTCCAGCAACACATGGAGGGATAGATAAAAATCAATACCAAATCCCCCTCCACTTCCCAAGCAACTATTAATAAACTCTCTCAGCTTTCAATGTGTCCGTGCCCATTAGAGTCTTGGTGTAGAAAGAATATAGGGTTTGGAATCTCAGAATTCCTGCCCTGCTCAGTTTCTCTCCCCTACCTCTTCATCTGCATTTTCCCTTTGTTACAGAAGAATGACAAGAAACAGATTAGAGGTGACCTCTAAGTTACATTCAAACATGGGGCTATTTACAAGGGGCTTTTTTGAGGAAATAACAAATGGCCCCTTCCTCAGTCCACTCAGAAATTTGGCCCAAATGCTAAACTACATAGCTGAACACACATTTCCAAGTTGTTATAGTTGAAATTCACCTCTTCTTCATCTTTTTTTTTCTTTTTCATTTCAGAGTATTATAAGGGTACACACATTTTTGTTACACCATTTGTCTGTGTATACTGTAAGTTGAAATTATAAGGTGCCTTGGTTTTACACATCTCCATAACAAGGCCCATTTATGTGGTGCTATGCAGATTGGGAAGCCTGTATTCAAATCTCATTGAACTTCGCAGTCAGATTCTTTAATTCATTGTTTAAAAAAAAAAAAAAAATTGCAGTGAGAGGTTCACTAATCTGTCCAAAGTCACGTGACCAGAAAGTGACAAAGTAGATACTTGAGCCAGGAGGATTGTTGAAGAGCTGCCCAAAGCTCTTCACACACATGCCTTTCCTCTTCAGACTATCTTCCCCAACCAAACTCTCACTGATACTTGAGATGCCATTACAGAAACACTCTCCCATTTAAAGTGTTACTGCCATATCAGGTATAAGATCTCCCTTCAGGTCTCTGGCCAATTTGCCCTGAGATCCATTCTCGCCCTTCCACTGAGCTGCGTGAGCTGGGATGATACCTGAAGAATGCATTTCTCAAGCTGCCTGGAAAGTCGGCAGCTCAGTTCCACCAACAGAAGCAATGGATTCAGGGTGGGAGAAGGAGAAGCCATGGTATTTCTCTATCTCTTAACCTAAGGCAGGATCCCTACATGCTTCAGTGTCCTAGGCTTGCCATGATTCCAGCTCCTACTAGGAGTCTCTGGGCCCTAGTCTCCAAGACTCTGTCTCTTGTGCCTCCAATTATAACTAACAGTTTCTTGTTATTGCTACTCTTTGGATTGCCTTACCATTCCCCAATGGCTTTTCAGCTCTTCTACAAAGTATATAATACATCATCTGCATTAATGTTCTTCTAAGCAAATTACTTAACTCAGTTCCTATTTCCCAGCTCAACTCAAACAGGTTAAATCCCTTATCTCAATTTCATACATTTGTATGTGGGCTGGATGAAAGTAAGAAATAAATAAAAGTAAGTGACTGCCTATAATGTACTTCCTAGTATTAGGCACTTTTATGCATACTGTATATTTTAGTCCTCAAAATAGAAAGGCAAGAAATATTTTTTTCATTTTACAAAGAAACAAAATATCAAAAATATGAAATGACTTGCCCAAGGAGGCAGAATCACTAAATGGAAGACGTAAGATTATAAAACAGGCCACTTTTTCCTCTTTATCAGTCACAAAATAAAATAAAGAACAAGCTAAGATTCTACCTTGAACAAACAGCAGAGGTGGGGTCTTTTAAATAGCAAAGAATTTTTAGCACAAATAACTCATAATGTTTTTATAAGCATTGTAATTCCATAAAGAGATAGCAAAAACATGTAACACATAATTTATATAAGTTTTAGATATTAAAATCTTAAATGGAGAAGCCGAGGCAGTAAAGAAAGCCTGGATTCTGCCTGAGGCCAGTTGTCTCAGTCTGCTCAGGCTGCAATAGCAAAGTACCATAAAGGGAAGGGCTTAAATAGCAGACATTTATTTCTTATGTTTCTGGAGGCTGGGAAGTCTAAGATCAAGACATTAAGTCTGCTCTGGTTTGGATGAAGGCTCTCTTTCTGGCTTGCAGTGGACACTTCTTGCTATAGGCTCACATGGCATGGTCCTCTCCTTATAAGGACACTAATCCCATCATGATGGCTCCATCCTCATGACATTATCTAAACCTAATACAGTAAAACCCCCATAGTTGATCACCTGCCTACACCGACCATCCCCTTAAGCTGATCTAGTTGTCACAGACTGGACATGTACTCTATTTACCTATTGGCACAATTGGCCAAGTTCCTTGTTTTGACCACTTATGTAGGTTGACCAGCTTTTTTTACAGTCCTGTGAGTGGTCAACTCCAGAACTTCTAATATATTTCCTAAATGCCCCACCTCCCAATACTATAATATTAGGGATTGTGGCTTCAGTTTATGAATTTGGGGGAAAGGAAAATAAACATTTAATCCATAACACTGACTCATGCCTTGTAAGTAGTATTTATTTTTTGTGATTATTAATCACTTGACATAAAAAAAGAATAAAATTCTAAATTATGTACAGAGTTCTGTATTGTGATTCCATAAAATCAAAAACAAATTGAATCATTTATATTCATTTCTCTATGAGCAAAATTTTTTACATGTTACTATTACAAATAATATTTCATTTATAAATATACCCCTTGTACTTGACTAACAAGAGCACTGAAGTAAGTCTCAGAAGTACTGATTTAGAGTCTATTCCTTAATAGTTACTAGCAATATGACCTTGAGAAAGTTATTTCAGTCATCTAAGGTTCTAATGCCACATCTAAAAATAGGAATAATTATATCTTGTCTACCTCCTGCAATGGGTCATTTTGAATAGGAAAAAAACATAATGTTTACATATATTAAAAAATACAATTGCTATATAAGTGCAAGGGATCATGCTTATTAAAATATGTTTGCATTCATTGTTTTTATCCTCAAAGCAATCTGTCACAAATATCAATACTTTCCCTTATCAGGAAAATGCATGAATATGAAAAAAAGTAAATGTGAAAAACAGTTTTACAAAATCCTTGAAAACAGCAGTAAAAATTATCTCCATTTTCTTCTGCCATTGCAAATGATAACCTCCACAGCTGATGAACTTGCTGGGCATTTTCAGCTACTCGTATGAAAGTAGGGTATTTTCCTGTCCATTCTAGCCACCTAGCAGGAATGCCAACATCTGGGGCAAGTTCATGGAAACAAAGGGAATTGAGATTGAAATTGTGACCAGGAGAGTTGTTATAAAGTGTAATTTTGCCATATTTTATGATGGTTTTAGGGATTCATCTGACATTTTTGTGCATTGGCCTTACTATTCTATAGTTATCTCTCTTATCCTCACATTGCAGAGTCCTATGAAGAAGTAACTAGAAACAGAAAAAAAAAAAAAAAAAGATTGTGGAATTCATTGTATTTAATCTAACATCACATTTCTAACGACTAGCTTTTACTTTTATGGATTTTTAAAAAGCAGCTAGTGTTTGAAGAGCAAAAGGATTTTTTTTTTTCTTGTGCACTGCCAAGCACTAGCTTTCGTAGGAAACATCAGCCACAGGGGATATGTTGAGGAAGCAGATTTCCTTCCTGTCCAGTTTCTAACACTCATTCAGTCTTTTTGTAAGTGCCTAACACTGAGCATTGCTGAAGATACAGATTCAGCAACATTTATCCATTAAATCTCTCAGCCCACCAACCCCTCCTTGTCCCCACAGCACCTCTCTCCCACCATGTACAATGTTTGGGGGCAGAGAGCATTTGCTCTGAGCATCACTCCTGTTACTGATGCCAATTTCCTTTCTGACCTTCATCACATTTACTTTTCTCTCAACTTACAGAAATGTGATCTTGCAAGTAGGTGAAAAAGGAGGAAAGAGATTGGTAAGAAGGAGAAGGGGTTCACTGCATCCTATTCTATGCTCCAATAGAGGCTCACATAAATTTGAGGTTTTGGAACCAAGAGGAATTCATGGAAATACCTTTCATTTTAAAGGCTGTGCAAACCTGAAGTTCATATTCAATCAGGGCTGACTTCCAGCTGCTTCATAACGATTTTAATGCTGCGACAGAGCAAAGCGTCTTCCTAGTTTCAATCCTAGCAATTTGGTTCAAGCATGATCTCAACCACTTTAAGCTTTGATATTTCTAGCCACCTCTTATGCTGTATTTTCTCTTAATGCCACCAATCATGTGTGAAATTCTGTTGCAAAACTAATCTTTGTGGGAAATGATATGTAATGGCTTCTTTAAAGAGAGGCAGAAAGGGAAAGGGCAGGGACTGTGACCTTTGTTCCTTCCTGACATGTTTTTCATAGTGCAATACAAATGGAAACATCACTTTCTCAAGGTCAAAGCAGAAATAGGTTTCTGCTTATACAAGCATCATGCTTTCTTAAGCAGGAAAAGCCTTGAAAATTATCCTTATGACTTAATTTTTAAAATCTCTCATGTATATTATGGTTGCTAAACTGGAAAGCCAGCTGTGCTCAAAAAACACTTTAATATCCATCTTATTAAATCAATACTTAATGTGCCACATTTCAAATGACGTGAAAAGATCCAGGAATACATGAAAGCTGGTAATGAAGTATAATATTGGGTATCTATCTAATAAGGCACTACTTGACATTTCAGTGTTAAACACACACACACTAACCAACACATCTTGTCTCATCAAGGGAGGTTTCAGTCAGAAGCAGCTGTGACCAAATCTTCTGGAATGGAAGTCAGAAACTAGTAATTTAAATTGTTCATTTGTTTTTTGGAACAATTACGCCACCCACAAAGGGGTAACTTTGCAAGTCATTATCTCATGAATTTTGGAATGTATCTCTTAAATAAACCATCTCATTTCCATATAATTACAACAACTAAAGACGTCCTTTAATAAGATGAACTCAAAATTTAAGTGAGTAAAAAAGAATCCATGTTATTAGTATATTGATCAAAATTGGAATTTGGCTTCTCAAGAACTTCATATGAATTTTAAAGAGAACAGTCCTGAGGAAGAAATCTTTACGATTTTTTAAGTTCTTTTCAAATTCAGGTTGTTTTTTTTTTTCATTGTACCCTTTCCAACTGTACTCACCTGTTACATTCTCCATCCCTATTATATAGTACTTTATTGTATCCCATTTAGATACACTTGTAATAAAACATAATGGCAATGCCTTCAAACTTAAAAGGGGAAATTTCAACATAGATGTTCTTTCCCGAATAATTCTCTCCCCTGTCAGCCTCAGTAAGATAGAAATACCTCCTGAGTGTTTAGAAAGACTCTACTGGACCTAATTCCCCATAACAGATCACTCAGTACAAACTAATTAGAAGGAGTTAAATGTTTTCACTGAAAACACTAAAGAAGAGGAATGTTTTCCTCTGCTGCCTGCTGCTTTCTGATCATTTCCTTGCTCATAACCTTGCCGTTTAACAGTTTTTCCAACACACTGCTTTGGAGGTGAACTTGACGGTCCAGCCACAACCAAAAGTGTAAATGCTGACTTGAGAATGTTCTCAATATCCCAGGAGAAAAACAAAAGTCTTTCCTAAGACTATGTCCAAATGTGTCTATTGCAGGCAAAGGAATAGAGTTCTGGCCTCGAATTTTTACACTAGTTTTTTGTTTTTTTCCTAGTTGTTATATCAAAAGCTTCCTCAGTGAAGTATTTTATTTTTATTATGATAGTCATACCACTAATTATTTCTCCTATTTTTCTTATGAATTTTAAAGACAGCTGATCCTCAGTTCATATCAAGGTGAACTTGAATGGTGTATTCACACTTTCTAAATTTTACCTGCCCTTTTCTCTAGGTTAACAGTAACATTTAGAGAGAGCACTAAGATTTGTCTCTCAGTTCTGCTCATTTGCTTAAAGTGTATAGTTTGAATTTTTGGAGTATTCTCACAAAGAAAGCCCCAGCCCCTTCCTGGTTGCAGGCTCACCATGGTCTCTATCTACTTGACTCAGATCTGAAAACTTACTGATTTTCAGACACATTAAATTTTCTCTCCCTATTTCAAAGGGTGAGACATGGTACTTCTCTGGCCAACCATGGGAAATCTGTGTGGTTGACATGACCACTGGCAACGACTCACCACTCTAGCAGTGGAGAAATGTGTCCAGCCAGATGGAAAGGGGGAGATGATTCAAACATACGGCACTTGGAGCCGGAGACGGTGCACAGTTACAACCTTCTGCCAGGGGCTGAGCAATTGCTGCGATGCACTCAAGCAAAGAACCTGGCCTTCATACCACCACACTCCTCTCAACCAAACTGTAATCCAGCAGCTAAGTTCACTGTAGTGACAACCACCCAGAGCATCTTTTCCTTAATCTGGGAAGAAGTCTCCCAGCTGTCTAGCTTTTACTTCTGAGTAAATTATTAATGAGTATTCATCCTTGGCACATGTAATTTTTAACTATCTAAAATATTGATGGTGGTGGCAAGGTAACTTTATAAGTATTTATTATTTTCTCTTGCTTTTACAGTAAATCTCACTTAACTTGCTGACTAGGATTTTCCCCACTTCTTTCTCCCATGTGAACCTTATATTTAACTCCAAGTAATGAATGCAAGATCCAAGACCCATAGAATAAGTCGAAAAGTATCCAGGGTGACTGAACAGCAAACTCTTCAATTGCTGAGCAGGAAGTACAAATGAACAATTATTGAAAATACTGCACTAAACTCTCAAAGGAAGGTAAGAGAGAGCTTTAAGTCATTAAAAGGGTCCATTAGTCTTGTAAATCTAAGACAGCATATTCCAAATATGAGCTATTCTTGAGAACTGGAAATATGACATATTCCACTAAGTCGTACACATGTAGCTGACTCCCACCGAGATAGGACAGGGTCCAACTGTCCAGGTCCTAAGGAAAAAGAGGCTGAAAGAGACGCAGGTGGGCTGGGACAGCCTATTCAGACAGCAGTTGTTCAGTTACACTTGGGGGGAGAGCAACACTGACAAATCAGATTATTTATAAGAGAAGTAATTATCTTGCTTCATACCAAACGACCCCATGCCACAGCATAACTATGCACTTCATGACTCTCTGCTGGGGACACAAATGATAAAGACTTCTGAGAGCTCTATTCCATTTTCACAAATCACCAGAAAGGTGCAAGAATGTACCATTGCTTTCCCTTTGTCCCTTTTCTCCCTGAATGGATAAACTACGACAAATGAAGAAAAAAGTAATGGTCAATCAATCTGCAATATGAAAAGCTTTGTCCCTTTTCTCCCTGAATGGATAAGCTATGACAAATGAAGAAAAAAGTAATAGTCAATCAATCTGCAATACAAAAAGCATTGTTCTGAAAAATTACCTGAAATTCAGAATACATGTAAATATACATGCACATACCCACATTTATGTGTATGGACATACATGCATATACCCATCGTCTAAGGATTTACAGACATTAGAATGCTGCTGAAATTTTTAACATGCCTGGGGAAGATTGCTCCATTCTTTTTGCCCTAGATCTTGTTCCATGGATTTTATTAGAGACAGGTGGGCTCCCAGAGTTCTGGATGTCTACTAGCTTGAGCAAGGGGCTGCATAGCATAACCTGAAGGAAACAGCATTCCTGAATAGTCACGATTTCCTCTGAGAATAGAAGAACATTCCTCATGCTGAATTATGGTCAGATAAATCCATGCTCATGACACAAAGGGCAACTTTAGCCTTGTCTCTCAAAGAGTAGAGTTCCATCTAAAGTAAGTAGGACATCACATTTAGATATGCACTATTAAAAACTTGCATTACACAATGAAACTAATTACCCTGTGAATCACTCTGCTTTAGAAAGAGGCTGTGCTAGCATACAGTTAATAATATGAGTTAGCCCAGTGAATATTTCTCCAATAGCCATATCATATCTAGTATAACATGGATGGCCTTTGACCAGTACTTATAGACTGTACTGCTACTCTCGATAGCCCTACGTCCCCAACACAATCACGTAAGGAATTGTTGGAAGAGGCTAAAAACTTAGCCTAAAATTATAATATATTTCACCACCCCTCAATATCATTCCAGACACTGAAACTTTATCTTGTACAAAGACATATTATGTTTACAAGTTTTTCCATTTATCAATAATATATTCATAATAAACACTTTTATCAGTGGCCAATGAACAAGCTTGCCACCACCATCACTCCCCTCTGGAGAGAGGTGGCATTTAGGATTCTGTTTAAATTTGGCTATGAAATAAAGATTGTTTCTTCCAAATCAATTTAGGTTATTTTAAGGCTTCTTTTCTAATACGACACACATCACAAGGAAATCAAAATTGCTGTCAAGACAACTAAAGGCATTTAGCTTTTGCAACTGGGGTTCCTTCCACACTTTCTCAAATGTTTCAAAGGCTCGAGAAAACAAAACAAAGCAAATAGTGCACATAGAAAATAAATGCCCAACAAACCAATAGTGCCCCAACACAAGTTTACCTAAATACCTCTTTCATCTGAAAGAAGACTCTAGATTTAATATTTAAAGCGAACCAAGAAATCACCCGGAGCATTTGCATCTTAGATACGTTCCCTAGCCCCTCTTCAGTCGCTCTCACGAACCTTTTAATATCAGATAGATGCCGTTAAATGATGATGCCGGATGGGACTTACAGAAGGAGAGCATTACTTCAGGGAGATGAAAAGGATATTCAGTCTTTATCCTTGGCTTCCTTTTTAGCGAAGGGGTTTGCCTTGTCTCCTAGTAGTAAGTTGCAGCGTTATGTTCAAATGTACGGCGTGGAGCCCACTTCCAGTGCTCAACGGACAGCCCAGATCTAAGCCTTAACATGCTTTCTGGAAATGCAAACAGCCCAGCTGAATATCTGAACGAGGTTTCCACCGTAGCACAAAACTAAACTGCACAAATATTTAGCAGCTCCGAGACCGCTAAAGGTTTATAATAATGTGCCTTCTGTGCTGGGCTGCTCCCAGCTAGATGGAGCCTTGGGATGGTATGGGGGAGTGTTCTCAGCTGCTCAACCGCTGCTCACTAGAGAATGCTTTCCTTTCCTGCCTCAGAACTAGGAAAAAAACCAATGCTTAATGAAAAGCTCATATTGACTCAGCTTTCACAGCATCAACAGTATAGGAACTTTGTTTCACATTCCATTAAGTTAGCTCATGACTTCCCACGCTGCACCATTTCTCCTTCTTCACCTAGCTAAAAAGGCCAACTTCATTCCGACGAATCAGGGCAAAGTTTGCCCTCCCTCCACCTCTATTATCTCTTTTCTTTTCCAACTTAAACTCATCTATAGCTAACACAACAACCCCGATGGTAGCACAAAGAAAGCTTCGAAGGCTGCACCAGCTTGGTTTTCCAGTTGCCAACTGGAGGTAGGTTTAATGCAATTTATTTTTGTAGCTTAAAGATTTTTTAAGGGCTTGTCTGCACTGATGAAGAACCGGGCACCCCCAGAATTGCATCATCAGAGTGAACACTCACCAAAATACATTATGTTTCTCATTAATCAGACAGCTGAAACCCCACCGCGGCGTCTTCAGCTTTAGCTCGCACCCAAGGCTGACACGCAGAGCAGAGCCGTTTCATGCTACATTCGGTGGAGACGTCCCCAGCGTGGAGAGCAGCGAGCGCGCAGCGTGCCTCCTCCGCGGGATGAGCGCCTTGCAGGCTGCCTTTCCAGGGCTAAGATCCCCGGCGGCTGGAGCGTGCGCTGGGGCTGCCTGCTGCACTGCCCATCCTTACTGTAATCCGACCCCTCCTTGCGATGTCCTTGCCGCGCCTGTGACATCAGGACTGAGAGTACTACAAACAGACTCCTCCACCCCACCCCACCCCAGCCCTGGTAAGCAGCCGCTCCACGAGGTGCTCAGATCGCCTGCCTGGACCAACCATGGCTCTCGGGCAGCTTTGACGAGCCCGGAGATCTGGAAGGGGCGGAGTGAGGGGCGCGGGAGGCTCTCTTAAAGAGAGAAGGGTCTGCGGAGCCACACAGGAGCACGCGGAGGAAATTCACCACTGTGCAAGGTGTGGGGGAAAGGGTCACGAGTAAGGCAAGTTCAGCCATTAACATATAATTAGACACACTTTTCCCCGCCCCTCCTATAAATGCCACCATCCTCGCCAAAACTGAGCCTCTCCTACCAAGTTAAAAAAAAAAAAAAATAGTAAGGAGAGTGATGTTGCCCTGTGCCCCCGTTCTCTTTGCTATAGGCTTGAGGGTTTGTTGTTGTTATTGTTTGTGATATTTATACATCAGAGAAATAAAAGAGAAACTCAAGGGACCATTGCTAGGGTAATAGAGATTCTCCCTTAAAAGCAATCAGATCACACAAAGCCAGGAGTTGGTGAGGGGTAATATTTAATGTCTTGAGTGTTTTCTGAGCTAGGTTTATAGACAAATGAAAAGAAAAATGGTGAAAAAAGTCACCTACCAGTTCCCTGTAATCACACTTGCTGCCTCCTTAATAGGTCATAAAACGCACACTGAGGCTGAAATGATCTTTGACCTCCCTAAAGGGGAAAGACATATAGCCTGAAAGTCAACCATGATTGTGTCATAATTCAAGTCTGGTCACCAATATAGCATAGTCACACACACACACAAATGCACACACTCCCATTAAATTTGAGATGAACAGTCAAGGAAGGCAAAGCTTAGCAAAGCTTCTGGCTCCTCCCATAGTATAATGAATTGCAGTTCTTATCTTACATTGAAAAGGATGTTCCAAGAAATCTCTGAAAGCTGGGCTGATTAATAGTTAAATGCTCAGCATGAAAAATAAACCTGTACAGTAATTTCAGTTTCCTAAGAACTCATCACTTTGGGGCTCAATTTACCTACTGTACCATTGAAACTTAAAAAATGTCCATAAAAATATATGAGATTAAAAACCAGAGATAAACAAGAACTATAGCCTATTGGAAGAAAGCAATTGGTATGCATATATTTTAATCTTGCTTTTATGAACCATATTAGCAAATATTTCTATATTTTGACATGAAATATTCAATGGTGTTTCCTTAGTTCTGTACCTGTTTTGAGTTTAGTGTGTATTAGAACTAGGGGGCTGAGGCTCATAATAACAGCTTACTGTGCAATCTTGCAATTATATTCTCCCTATATTCTCCCTCTGTGAAAAAAGTGCTATGACTACTACCCTCTCCTACACTATATTATAAAGAATTCGAAGACTACAAATTTGTAATAAAATAAAAATCAGAAACATCACACTGAATCCTAAGATAAATCTTGTACTATCCTTTTAAAAAGACTTCATTTACAGAATTCTGGAGGAGAGAAATTTAAATAGTAAAGGATATTTAATTTTACTCTTTTTTAAACAAATAAAACCAATGTTACAGGCAAGTACTGAAGAAAATGCTTAAGCGTTTTTCCTTTTGGACAGATGGAAATCGTCCAAAAGTACAATTAATGGCCTTTCCCTCAGGCAAAAGAACCATCTGTGGTAGAGCTTATTCATGAAGCCTGTCAGCTGCCTTGACCTCCTACATGGGCTAGGGGGCACTGTAGTTTAATGTTAGAGTTTGGGTCCATTTGAGCATCTGTAGTTGGAAGATGCAAACATTGAGTGTTGAGTTTAAAAAGGGAGATTTGAAACCCTAAAGAACTGCTGTAATCATTAATAACACCCCTGCACCTGTATGTCATTTTACAGTTACAAGGTACTTTCACATGTCATCTTTCCTACTAGCAAGTTGGGACACAGAAAGGTGGAGATTATCTATGCCACAAATAAAGAAGCTCAGGCTCAGAGATGTTAAGTAACTTTCTCAATGATGTGCTTAGTAAAGAACAGATGTCTTACTATTTGTATGTTGAATTTATGTCAGAGTCTTCTAAGAGGTTTCCTTCTTGAAATAAATGTGCTGTTTATAATGTCTCAGATAAAGGTCTTTCCTGATAAAATAATGTCACTGCGTATTCCAGAAACACAGTGATCTCTATACGGTCATGAATATATAAGTATAGGCGGAGTGTATTTGGTAATAAAATGTGTCAACTTCTGCCTAGTCTATAGAGGATTATACCCCAAAGATCAGTGTGTAACCTCTGAGAAAGTATAGCATCCTAGAAGCAACAGAGTATAATAGTCATACAATAGAATTCTGTTCAACCAAAGAAAGGAAAATGCCCACTTTCATTGAGGGATGTGCATGTGCGCCCTACATCCTTAATTAAGAAATATAGGTCATGTAGAGGGCTCAGATACAAGTTTGCTTATCTCTTGATGGAAAACAAATGATTTTTGTATTAATTTTAAACTTTTTCTGTTTTACCTAAAATTACTTTATTTATAAACATTATATTTATAAAGAAAAAAAGCAACAGTTTTTTTGTTGTTGTTATTGTTGTTGATAAGAACAAGTTCTCCCTAATTTGCTCACCCCCTACTATCTGGGTAGCCAACATTTTATTCATTGTTTCTATGAGTCTGACATCTTCACACTCCATACATGAGTGTGCACATCTGTTAGCCTGGCGTACAGTGTCACAATCACAGCTCACTGCAGCCTCAAACTCCCAAATTCAAGCAATCTTCCCACCTCTGCCTTCCGTGAGCTGGGATTACAGGCATGCACCACCATGCCTGGCTATTTTCTTATATTTTGTACAGATGAGTTCTTGTTATGTTGTCCAGGCTGATCTCAAACTCCTGGCTTCAAGCCTTCCTCTTTGGCATCCTAAAGTGCTGGGATTGTAAGTATGAACCACTATCCCTAACCTTATTTTGTATTTTAAAGTATAATGACATCCACATGAAGCCATAGCAGATGTTGGCTAGACCCAAGATTGGGAACATGCCAGCTGTGCCTGAGAGACTCTTACATGTCATTTCAAGTGAATGGCTTAGCAGCTTCCAGAGAAGCTCTTCCAAGCCCCTGACCCTTAACTGTCTCTGGGAAACTCTGAGAACCTGTGTGCTTCTGAGGGGGAATTAGGTCAGTTCATATGGGGCCAACCATGGCATCAACCTGCTTCCCGGGTAAAAATATGTCTTTCACTATTAAAGCCTGCCTTCAAACCAGTTGCATATTTTGAATTTAAACATCAGGGTTAGGTGAGAATTCCATATAGCTGCCTGCCTTGATCCTTAATTTCATTCAATTCTTGCTCAAAGAGAGGTTTATCGGTATAGTCATTCACTGTCTCTTTTTCCAGTTTTTAGCTGCTTTTGTCCTTCCCTGAGCATTTGCTAACCTCCTTGACTTTTTAATTTTTTCTCCATAGAAATTATGATCATCTGATATACTATTGTAGGCATCTGTTTATTTTGACCTCTCCTCACTGAAAAATAATCTCAATGAGGGCAGGGATTTTTGTCCCTTCAGTGTTGTATACATAGTCTTTCGAAGGGTACCTGCTGCTTATTGCTATGGAATAAATATTTGTGAGTGAATGAATAAGCATATTAAGTACAGCTGTATTGTTTGTAAGACATCATACTTTTCTATGTGATGAAATCAACTTTTTGAGGTTGATGGTATTTTGTGCAAGTGTTTTCACAAATTGAATTTGTCCATGCTTAGCAGCAGCTGTTCTTAAATTCCACACAATACAGATGCCAGGTGGTACTGCAGACCACAGTTGGTGAGTGTGTTTGTCCTTTCAAACCTCATAGCAAGATGCACCAGTGCTTTAGTATGAAGTTAGCATAGCCCAGTTGTGTCTCCCATTGCCTTCCCCTGGCCTTTAGTTTAGTCTGCCTGTGTATATTACAGCAATAAAGTTTTATGCAATGTTCCTAACTCCAGGCCTGTCCATGTCCAATCCATTCTCTGTATTAAATACATTGTTATCTTTTTAGAACAAGATATGATCATGCCGTTCCCTTGCTCAGTACTGTTCACTGTCGCTGTACTTCACCCACCTTCCACAGGTCCCTTCAGAGCCAGGCTCCTACTCACTTGTCCATTTGTGAATACTTTATCCTTCACACTCTTCACTCCATCCCCAGTGTATGACCGCCGTTCCCTTGAAAACTATATTACCTCCTATCTGCTCTCTCTACCAGGGAACTCCCAATTCAGTCTTTGGGTCTCCATTCAAATATTGTGTTTTGGGGAACACTTTTCTAACCACAAGGCTAAATGAAGCACTTCTATTGTTTTTTGTATGGCACACTCTTCTAATTCTCTTTCTTGCATTTAAACTTAGTGTGGAAATTTGCCTTTACAAGTCTGTTACCCAAATGAAAGAGGATATTCTTTTTTTTTTTTTATCTCATGACCTAACAAAAACCAGTCATTTAATGAATGAATTCATTACCTATTAATTCATTCAATATTTTGGAATAGGTTTTTAGTATTTTATGAATGCCTATAATGTGCCCAGCATTGTTCTATGTCCTGGATGAAGAAAACTATAGAGAATGCAAAGGTAAAGGGAAGGCATGCTTAATGGGTACCAGGAAGAACAAGGCATAATGTGGTAGAGTAGAGTGAGTAGGTACTGAAGAGTAAATGAAGATGAAGTCAAATAGCCAACATGAACCCAAATTCAGTAGTACTTTATAGGCATTAGGAGGATTTAGATTTTTAGAATAACTTATATGATATGCCTTTGAGGTAACATTATTTGACATTCTCAGACAGGTTCTCTGTTACTGATGTGTGGAGAATGAAGTAAAGGGAGCAAGGGAAGATGCTAGGTAACAAGTTAGGAAGACTTTGTAATAATCTAGAAAGGAACTGTGACTTGGACATGGTAGAAACAGTCAAAAGTTGTCAGATTCAGGACATATGACAAAATGGGTCAATAGAATTTTCTGATGGGATGGATTGGCAATGGAAGAAAAAAGTATATAAAGGATTGTTTAAAAAATGAGGGTTGAGTAACTAAAGGGATGGAATTGCCATATCCATCTGATATGGGGAAGACTGTGGAAGAACTTGCTGGGGTGAAGGTTAGAAGGTGGTCAACGTGGAGCATATTTACTTTGATGTTCCCATTATATTCAAGTGGACGTGTTTCGTATCAATTTAGCTATGTGGCTCTGGAGCCCAGAGTAGATGTTTGGGCTTCACATTTAAATCTGAAAGTCACCATCTTATAAATGGCAATCAAATCTATTAGATTAGATAATATCTTCAAGGGAAATAGAAGAACAAAAAAAGAAGAGAGGGTCAACACTGACCCCCAAGGACACTTTAAGAGCAACAGGGGAAGTATGTGAATATTTAGTGAGTGAATATTTGTTGAAAGCACAATTTGTTGAATGCATATTTGTTGACATACAAATGACATGTCCTGGAAGGCTACTTATTTTAAGCGTGAATTTTCCTCTAAGATACCAGTTTGAAATGTGGATAATTTAACTGTGTGAAAATAAATACCTAATCCAATTGATCTGTGCAATGTTTTAAGCCAAATTTTTAGATTGTGTAGACACTACTATAAACTCGTAAATCATTTTTACTCTTAGATTCTCACTTGATGTTTCCATGTAAATTAAATACCTGGGGACATTAGGAAAAGTTAGTTGCCTATAGAACAATAAAATAACACTGTGATACAAATAAAGTCCCTATAAATATCATAATATTTCAAAATTCTACCTCTTTGAATTTCACTCACTCTGGAGATATATAATAAATCCCTTTTATACATAGCCCTATCTATTCTGGTAGTCAGTTAATAGGGTATGGCCCTGCTAATTCTGATAGCCTGTTAGAACGGACTTTCAAAATAATACTTAGTAACTAACATTGAAAACCTTCTCATAAATTTTATCTTGGCATTTGTTGTAACTTAGGAATGTTTATTCACTCAAAAAATAATTCTTGAGTATTTCTATGACAAGTATTATTCTAAGTGTTAAAAGTATATCAGTAACATTACAAAAATCTCTATGTACGTGAAGATTACAGTCTAGGATTTTCTAATTTCAACTTACCCAGTAGGATTTGGAACCACTTTCACCTTTTTCTTATGAAGAACCTAAGCCACCCTTCATATGATTCAATCAACAGTTATTGTTTATTGCTTCTCTCCCTCCAATAGAAGAGACATGAAGGCAGCAACATGTCCTCCTGTTCACGCTATATTCAGTGTCTTAAACGTTGTCTAAAACATGGGATGCATGCAATAAATGCATGTTGAATGAACACATTTTTCCTACCTCTAGAAAGTCTCAAGTTTTCTACCTCTAGATCAGTAGTCCCCAGACATTTTGGTACCAGGTTCCTGTTCCATGGAAGACATTTTCATGATGGAGGCAGATGGAGGGATGGGACAAGATGTGGATCTGGGCAGTGATGTAAGCAATGAAGAATGGCTGTAAATACAGATGAAGCTTTCGCTCACTCGCCTGCTGCTCACCTCCTGCTGTCCTGCTGCTCACCTCCTGCTGTGTGGCCAAGTTCCTAACAGGCCCTGGACTAGACCAGAGTGGCCTGAGGGTGTGGCCTAGATGATGTTTCTTACTAATCTTAGTGAGAGTATGAAGTTCTATTCTACCAACAACACCCTTTTCTATTCCTCTTTGTCTCACTAGGTTTATATACCACCCAAAAGTGCTCAGATATTTTGTTGTGTAAAATGTCTTCCCTGGGCTTATGTATAACTCATATGTTCCCTTAAGGAGCTCCCAAACACTTTGGAAGCCTATTGTGCAGTATTTATCCAATTTCATTTTGGTGACCTGTTCAGTTATTGATATCCCCCCAGGAAAATGAAGTCTCTTTGGATTCACAGAAAATGTTAGATAAATGTTATTTCCCTCAATGTTTTAACATACCTCAGAACATAGCAGAAATGCATCCTAAGGTCAGTGACAAAAATATGACAGTAACATCAGACATTGTTTAGGAGGTATTGTCTTTCTGTGGAAAGAGACAGTAGTCAGAATTACATGTACAAGGAAGAGACACCAAGGGTAATCTTAAGGTAAAGATAAAAATCCCAGAGCACTGTATAATGTTAGCCAGGAAATAAAGGGTTGTTCAGCCATCAGGCAAAAGACAGATCAGAAATCTTGTGGGTGAAGCAGGTCAGGAGGTTAAAATGGGAGCCAAGTATCAAAGTCAAGAACACAGAGTTCAGGCAGAGGGTGAATCAGAGGAAGCTAATCATACTCCAGCTCCTCCCTTCAGTGGGCTTTTATTTCTACATTTGCCCTGATTCATTGATAATCCTGGTTCTATTATAATAATAAGCATTATAAACATCTTTTCTGAAAATTCTTGGATTGTCTCTTTCATGTCTTTCATTTCTTTTCTCCCCAAAGTCCTTCAGTGAGTTCTGTAATTTTTTTTAATGTGGTAGACAATGGATTTTTGCTTTATACCTATCAATAAATTGTCTCCAAAAATAGATGGCCAGCACATCGTAAGTTTGGTAGCACCCAAGTACAGAGTTTGGTGCCTCACTCATAGGGAGTCTAATCACTGTAACCACCATTATCCCCGTTAAAAAAATATAAAGAAAGAAAAACTGTGGACATCCCATCACAAGAAATCGCTGAAACCAAATGTTTAAGCTTCCTACCTGTCCCTCAAAGCACTTAGTATCTTAGTTGAGGAAAAAAAGCACATATCTAAAAATTAAGTGAAAATAAAGGTAACAATGTATGAAATGAATACTCTGGGACATGTATATAATGATTTGGTAAAAGATGATATTGTAATGGTAATTGGTCAATCCTGGCAAGCAGAAGAGAAGAGGTACAAAGTAAGCCCTGTCTTTAACATTGATCTGGATATAAGCAAAAAAAGTTAACAAATGACACAAAATAAGAATGGGATTGTGAATGATGTGTCTCAGAGATGAAGAACAGATTAGAATATTAAAGAGTAGGTTTCTTAATATATCTTCAAGCAAAGTAAGGTTAAAGAAGAAAACACAGAAGCCATATTGTATGTGATGTCACGTTCCTTGTTAAAGGACTTCAATTCTCTTTGGCAGATAATGTACGAAGTGTTTGCTGAATGAATACATGAATGAACTTCACGTTTCCAAGGACAGAAATGTAATAATATGCCTCTGAAGACATTGGTGACACGATAACATGAGTTAATACATCTTGTATACCAGGTTGAACGATCTTATACACTCCAGAGATTTCCAATTTTTCTTAAAATAAAATTCATTTATGGTTCCTGGGCAGCTATTTGAGAATCAGCCCTTCTAGACCCAGACACGCAACACATAGTTTGCAAACAAAATAAAAGAAGTAAACAGCATTATATTGAATTCCTTCTTTTTGCCATAAAAAAAGACATTCTTCAAGATAAATTGATTATAGCTCCAGTAAATCTGGATGTTTTAGGTCATGCACATTCCATTTTTATATATACTGTGATAATAACTATATAGAGTGAGTGGAGAGATAGTGCAATTGTTCCTCAATGTTGCAAGAATTCACAAAGTAATTGAAAGCGCTTCCAAGTGTGCATAATTCTGTGCCTCCAGTCAAATACAGTAAGTGGAAATTTGTTTGGCTTCTTCTGTCAAAATGTCTAAAATACATAAAGGAAATGTGTTATCAGAAAACAAAATATTACAGTTTCAACATTCTTTTAATTATATCTCAGTCTCATCTTGGCTTTCCTCTAATATAGTAATAATCCTAAGGGCTCATCTCTGATCCATTTGGTAGATAAAATGACCGGATGTGATTTTTACCCTTGACTCAAAAGTGTCAGTTCTGGAAATCTACAGTACTTGTCACCATGAATGCCATTTAACTGCAGCCGTACCCAAAGGAACTCTGCACAGCCACACGTGAATACGACTGGAGGAACTTAATTAATCTTGCTGTCACTTCCATGATGCTTTTCATTAGTTTTGCTGCTATCTGATCAACTGGCCTTCTCCATATTGGAAATGCTACCCACAGCCTCTTGTAAAGTATTTTCGAAAGGTAAACAAAGACTCACCTTTGTAACAGAGAGCTTTTATGCAGAGGGACAATGCCACTCTAATATGGAGGCAACCTTCACATTTCATATTTAAAATTGTAAAATCACAGAAAATGTAGGTATTTAATCTGTGTCCAAGAAATTGCTTTAAACTGTACACACAGCTTATGCATTTGAAAAAAATTCATACCTTTATTTTTGTTCTTTTCATGAACATTGATGCTTAGTGCTCTATCAGGAACAGTACTGGCTAAAGATAGGTTATAATTCATAAGAAATCTGGTCTTTTTCATTGACCACTGCAAAACAGACTAGAAAAAGTTGTATTTACTTGATCGAGGAAAACAAGTGATAATTCAATGCTGGTAGCTCCCCTCTCTGTGAGTCATAGTTTTTTAAAAGATTAGTTTTTCTATATGTGTATTTTAAATATAATTCAGTTTACATACAAACTTTTCTTGCATTGTTTCTTAAATGCTGACCATAGTTTAATTAACTAAAAGATGTTGGAATGAGTTTATAAAATGTTGACATGCTACAACAATATGAAAGTCAATTCATATCTGTGAGATAGCCACAGAGAGCTAAAAAATGAGCCCACCAATAATTCAAGATACTGATGAAGAAATAAAGAAACGTGATGTAGCCCCTGTCTTCATATGGGGAAGTCAGACTGCAAAATAGTCTCTAGTGATTCTTTGTTCCTGTATTTCCAACCCCTGTGTAGTCCCTTCCCATGCTGAATATGGCTGACCTGTGTGAGCAACAGGATATTATGAAATGACTGATTATGACTTTCATAGTTACATCCTGTAAGTCAATGTGGGTTTTGCTTCTTTCTCTAAGATCACACACTCTAAGGAAAGCTAGCTTCCATGCCATGAGGACAGCCAAGAAGTCCTATGAAGAAGTACACCAAAAATTTCAGCTAACTGCCAGCACCAACTCGGCATGCATGTGAATAACCACTTTGGAAGTGGATTCTTTAACCTATACCAAGTCTGCAGATACCCATAGCAAATGAACGACATTTTATTTATTTTTTATTTTTTTCATGGGATTTTCTCATTTATTATATGAAAACATTTGCATTCTGCATTTAGTAGGTTTCACCTGTACCCTTCTAAGATGCACCATAAGTGTGATCCTACCATTTACCCTCTCTCCACCCACTCTCCCCCACCCTTCCCCTCCCTTGCCCCTTACCCCATATTCTTGTGCTATAATTGGGTTGTAGCCTTCATATCAAAGCTGTAAATTAGCTTCTTAGTAGGGATGAATACATAGGATACTTTTTCTTCCATTCTTGAGATACTTTGCTAAGAAGAATGTGTTCCAGCTCCATCCATGTAAACATGAAAGAGGTAAAGTCTCCATCTTTCTTTAAGGCTGCATAATATTCCATGATATACATGTACCACAATTTATTAATCCATTTGTGGATCGATGGGCACTTGGGCTTCTTCCATGACTTAGCAATTATGAATTGGGCAAGAAGACTTGTTTTAAAAAATACCCAGCCACTTTAGAAAAACTAGCCAAGTTTTGTGGCGGGCACCTATAGTCCCAAGCTAGTAGGGTGGTTGAGGCAACAGTATGGCTTGAGCCCAAGAGTTTGAAGTTGCTGTGAGCTATGAGATGGTGGCACTCTACCCAGGGTGATATAGACAGACTCTATTTCCCAAAAAAAAATTGAAAAAAAGACTCAGCCATGTATGTATGCTACAAAGCTAGTAATGGGGTTCAGGAGAACTCATATGTGCTACTAGTCCTAGGATCTCTGAGCATAGGGAAACAGAAAGCTTTGTTGGAGAACTTTTTTAGTAACCCATGCCACCTATTGTCTAATTATTTTGTTTATAGAATGAAAGTGATAGGCATAGCAACAACAGTTCTTGATATTTCCTTTTTTTTGAGACAGAGCCTCAAGCTGTCACCCTGGATAGAATGCTGTGGCATCACAGCTCACAGCAACCTCCAATTCCTGGGCTCAAGTGAGTCTCTTGCCTCCACCTCCCAAGTAGCTGGGACTGCAGGCGCCCGCCGCAATGCCCGGCCGTTTTTTGGTTGCAGCCGTCATTGTTGTTTGGCAGGCCTGGGCCGGATTCGATCCCGCCACCTCAGGTGTACATGGCCGGCGCCTTAGCCCGCTGAGCCACAGGCGCCAAGCCTTTTTCTTTTTTTGAGACAGAGTCTTATTATGTCGCCCTCCATAGAATACCGAGGCGTCACAGCTCACAGTAATCTCAGACTCTTGGGCTCAAGCAATTTTCTTGCATCAACCTCCCAAGTAGCTGGGACTACAGGCGCCCACCACAATGCCTGGCTATTGTGTTGTTGTTGTTGTCATTGTTAGTTTACAGGCCCAGGCCGGGTTCGAACCTGCCGCAGTGAGCTACAGGTGCTGAGCCAGTTATTGATACTTCCTATATACTCTACTGCTAGCCCCCATGTAGGAAAAAGAACAACTCTCTTCTTAGGGTTGAATCCAAGCCTTTTTTGCCAAGATATCTATTTAGGCATTTGATTGAGTTTCATGGCACCTTTTATATTTCTATTCTAATTTTCTCTTCTTAAATTTTTAAATCAGTGTTTGTTACTTTCACATTATTGCCAATTGCTATATAGAGCTACACCATTTTCTGAAGTGTTTTTGTACTTATTAGCATCCTGCTTTCTGAGCTGTATAGCATCTTCTGTTCCCAAAGGTACCTATATCATCATCAGGGATATTTCACAAAACAATGGCTCCAAAGTAGCCTATAGAGTGGATATTTTTCTTAAGTAGCAATTTAGAAAATTTTAGTTACTTATTATTATTATTTTTAATTGCTCTCTGAAAGCCATTAAGTTTATCTATTCGGCTTTTAGTGCCCTATGTGATCTATTAGGATGCTTTCTCAGTACCAAGGAATAATCATTTTTCTTGCATATTAGTGATTAGCATTTTATTTTATTTTATTTTATTTTTTTGAGACAGAGCCTCAAGCTGTCTACCTAGATAGAGTGCTGTGGCATCATAGCTCACAGCAACCTCCAATTCCTGGGCTCAAGCAAGTCTCCTGCATCTGCCTCCCAAGTAGCTGGGACTACAGGCCCCCGCCACAACGCCCGGCCATGTGTTGGTTGCAGCCACTATTGTTGTTTGGCGGGCCCCGGCTGGATTCGAACCTGCCAGCTCAGGTGTACGTGGCTGGCGCCTTAGCCCGTTGAGCCACAGGCGCCGAGCCTGTGATTAGCATTTTAAATGAGGGTGCCAGTTATCCGTTATTAAATGTGTAATACACATCTAAAATTGGGATTTTTAAGAGCAGAGACAATTTTTAAAAATTATATTTTAAAAACCATTTACTATCTTTATAAATGGGGACATTCTTTTTGGTTTCTTATAGAACTTTAAGATATACTTAAATTAAATTATAGTTTTGTATTTTATATATTTCTCTGTCTGGAGAAAGATCTGTTTTCATAATATTGTTAAAGACGTTCATGATTCCAAAAAGTTTAAGGTCTATCACTTGGAATAAGAAAAGAGAAAACATATGCACCCTTGTGAGAGACAGCAGTTGTCTCTCAGTTTGTCTGTTTTAATTTGCTTGATGAAAAGGGCTGAGATTCTATTTGCTTTAGAATATTTTTATTATTGTTAGTCCTTTCCTGTAATGGGAAACTGCAGAAACAAGAGATTTCCGTTTGAAGATAAATAGCCCTGCCAGTCTGAGACATATCATAGCACTTTAAAAAAAAAAACACCTCTCCTACTACTTTACCATGTTTATTTAAAATGGTATGGATATAAATCTTCAGTAGTCATAATAAAATTTAAAAAATTCTGAAGCTTGAATTATCTAGATAGGTCAAACTAAAATACTTGTAGAATGAGTGTATAGTAGCAACTGCTAAACAGTTATGGATTATTGATGCTCTTCTGTAACCAAACTGGGTTGCTAAGATGCAAAGCAGACAGGAAGCTGTGTGTCCAAAGGAGCTCTGAATGAGCAGAGTAAGCAGTTTAATAGAACAGCATTTTATTATTTGATACACATGCTATATATTCTTTAAAACATTATTTTCAACATAGCACAAAAGAAGCCTAAAATAAGAATTTCAGGTTACTTACCCACATATAGTAGTTAAGTTAGCCAAGGGAGCATCATTTTCAAAGCAGGCCAAAAAGCCATTACATTTTCTTTTCTTTTTTTTTTTCCTTTTGAGATACTCTCATTCTGTTGCCCTGGGTAGAATGCCGTGGCCTCATAGTCCACAGCAACCTCAAACTTTTGGGCTTAAGCGATTCTCTTGCCTTAGCCTCTCAAGTAGTTGAGACTACAGGCGCCCGCCACGAGACCTGGTTATTTTTTTGTTGCAGTTGTCATTGTTGTTTAGCAAGTCCAGGCCAGGTTTGAACCCACCAGCCTGGGTGTATTTGGCCGGCGCCCTACCCACTGAGCTATGAGTGCCACCAGGCCATTACATTTTCATATGAATTCTAGTCTTTGATTGTATACCCAGACAAAACACTGAAATAACTTACACAGACTTCATAGTTGCTGCTTTTCTATGTAACATAATCTGCTTGTGTTTAGTTGCAGCAAGAGAATGCTTAGAAGGCAGCAGTTGTGGGGTACTTGTAGTCATGTTTTCTGTGTTACCACATAGTACTCAGTAGATGTTTCTTGAATGAATTTGTCAGTTTGTCCATTCATTCGTTCAAGATGGGGTATTACTCTGTCACCCAGGCTAGAGTGCAGAGGTGTGATCACAGCTCATTGCAGCCTCTTAAGTCCTGGACTCAAGCAGTCCTCCAATGTCAGCCTCCTGAGTAGCTGGAATTACAGGCACATGCCACCACACCCAGCTAAGTTTTAAATTTTTTTAGAGATGAGGTCTTGCTGTGTTTCCTGGGCCGGTCTCAAACTCCTGGCCTCAAGCAGTCCTCATTCTTTGGCCTCCCAAGTTGCTAGGATTATAAGCATGAGCCTTTGCACCTGGCCTTCTCCAAATATATACACACACATACGTAGAAAGAGAGACATTTTAAGATTAATATTCCGAAAGAAATAACCAATGTCATCAGCCTCGCAAATATGAAATATTTTTATAGAAAAGTAAAGGACAGGGGTGCCAAACTTGGGGTTTATGGGAGGACTTAAGGAGTCTGAGCTCCCTGAGAAGAGCAGGCAGAATTTGGGATGGATGGGGGCATTTTTTGTGGGGGGCAGGGAGAACATGGTTCATAGATATATCAGAGTTCCAGATGGGTCTGTGGGTTGTCAAATGATTAAGAACCCAGTGTTGTAGAGGTTATGGGTTTCAAGCTTCAAAGATCAGAAAAACATTGAATCAAATGGCTTTTGACAGAAAATAGATGACTGACTATGTTAGGGTATTTTTAGCTTCTTATGATAGAAACCAGCTCAAATAAGCTTATGTAAAAGAAGAATTCATTGGTTTATGTTTGTTTGGGCAGGGGGTTGTTGTTTGTTTGTTTTGACCAGGCTAGCGTGCCCTGGCATCAGCCTAGTTCACAGCAACCTCAGACTCTCCTAGGTTCTAGTGATCCTTCTGCCTCAGCCTTCCAAGTAGTAGCTGGGATGCCAGTCACAGGCCACCATGCTTGGCTTCTTTTTCTATTTCTTGTAGCGATGGGGCCTCACTCTTGCTCAGGCTGGTCTCAAACTCTTGAGCTCAAGTAATCCTCCAGCCCTGGACTCCCACAGTGCTAGGATTACAGGCATGGGGCCCAGCTTCATTGGTTTGTGTTTAGATAAACAAACACACAAACAAAAACACTGAGAAAATTCTGGCTTCAGGAACTATTGATTCCAGATACTTAAATAGTATCTTTAACTAGGGCTTTTCTCACTCTTGCTCTTTAGTTCTCTCTATTGACTTTAGTCTCAGGCCTGCTCTTCTATGTTGGAAAAAGATGCCAGTCTGTAGCTTAAGCCTGCTAGGTTTTGTGCTCTTTTTTTTTTTTTTTTTTGCAGATTTTGGCCGGGGCTGGGTTTGAACCTGCCACCTCTGGCATTTGGGGCTAGCGCCCTACTCACTAGGCCACAGGCGCGGCCAGCCTGCTAGTTTTATTTAGAGTTAAGACCCCAGAGAAAGAGAAGGTAGTATTCTTCCCAATAACTGGTGTATGTCCCAGAGAGGACTCTGACAGGTCTAATTTTAAGACATGTACCCATGCGTAGGGAGATGGAGTCATCACCAGTTAATTACATGGACTGAATATAATTAGCATAAAACTGGGGAGAGGAGGCGCAGCACCCTTAGTACAGTGGTTACAGCACCGGCCACATGCAGCAAGGGTAGCAGGTTCTAACCTGGCCCTGGCCAGCTAAACAACAGCAACTGCAACAAAAAATAGCTGGGTATTGTGGCGGGTGCCTGTAGTCCCCACCACTTGGAAGGCTGAGGCCAGAGAATCCCTTAAGCCCAGGAGTTTGAGGTTTCTGTGAGCTGTGACGCCACGTTACTCTACCCAGGGTGACATAGTAAGACTATGGGCTTAGGTGATTCTCTTGCCTCAGCCTCCCGAGTGGGTGGGACTACAGGCGCCCACCACAATGCCCGGCTATTTTTTGTTACAGTTTGGCCAGGGCTGGGTTCAAACCCTCCACCCTCGGTATATGGGGCTGCTGCCCTACCCACTGAGCCACAGGTGCCACCCAATCTGACTTACTTTTTAAAGGATACCCTAACTATTGTAATGAAAAAGCATTGTAGAGGAGGAAGGGTAGAAGTAAGGAGATCAATTAGGAGGTGATTGCAATTACAGTTATCCAAGCAGTAGCTAATGGTGTTACAGAGGTGGAGGTGATGAACACTGGTCATGGCTGAAGGTAGATTTGCTTGACGGATTAGATATGGGTATATGAGGTAATAGAGAAACAGAAGAGTCAAAGTTTTTGGCCTGAACAATTGACCATAGTAATGTAATGAGTTAGAGAAGACCAAGAAAGGAGCAGATTTTCACACGCTAAATTTAAGATGCTGGAGTTCAGGTCTGGGCTAGAGGTACAAATTTGGAAGTTGTCAGCATATATAGTTAGTATTTAAAACCATGAAACTGAATAGAATTACCAGGCAATAAGTAAAAACACAGAAGAGAAAATGTGTCCAAGGACTGCGGATTCCAATGTTTAGAAATTAGGGAGAAGACCAGGTAACATCAAAGAAGACCAAAAGGGAACAGCTAGTAAAGTAGAAGGAAAACAAGGAAAAGTCTTAGAAGCCAAATGAAAAAAAAAAAAAGTTGTTTGTTTTTTTTTTTTGAGACAGAGCCTCAAGCTGTCACCCTGGATAGAGTGCCGAGGCATCACAGCTCACAGCAACCTCCAATTCCTGGGCTCAAGCGAGTCTCTTGCCTCTGCCTCCCAAGTAGCTGAGACTACAGGTGCCTGCCACA
>CAUYRH010114271.1:0-39877 GCA_963574655.1 Perodicticus potto | reverse complement strand
GTGGGATTCAACTTTTAAAAACATACACCAGTCACCCTAAATCAATTAAATCAGATTCTCTGGGAGTTGGATTCATGAACTGATATGTATTTTTTCTGAGACAGTCTCACTCTGTTCCCCTGGGTAGAGTGCCAGTGGCACTATAGCTCACAGCAACCTCAAATTCTTTGCTTCAAGCATCCTCTTGGCCTTAGCCTCTGTAGTAGCTGGAACCACATACAGGTGCCCACTATACCTAGCTAGTTCTTCTACTTTTCGTAGAGATATGGTCTCACTTTTCCTCAGCCTGGCCTGGCATTCCTGAGCTCAAGCGATCCTCTTGCCTCAGCTTCCCAGAGTGCTAGGATTATAGGCATGAGCCACCATGCCTGGCCCGATATTCTTTATATAAGTTCCTTGGGTGATTCTATGAGAATAACTGCTTCATTTTTGTTTCAGAAAGGACTAATTATTCACCAAAATTTGTTCTTTGTTCCTTCTCCTTCCATTTATACAAAACTGCTACTCCTAGACACTTCAGCCCATGCCCACCCACCCTCGCCCCAGAGTGAGACAGGGCCAGGTGATTAGTTCTCATAAATAGAATTAGTTGTCATGAAAGAATGTGTGAAAGAATGCACATGGCTTTCGAGAGATGGAAGCTAAAAAACAAGTGTGTATTGTTCATCGTCTTTTCCCACCTGCTAATTGGATGCAGAGAATTCTAAGGGTTTAGTAGACAGAAAAATCACAAGATAGAAAAAGGCTGGGTCCTAGAATCACATGAAGAAAATAGATGCTTGTACCAAGTCTTTTTATTTTTTTTTTCCTGCTAAGAGGAAAAAAACATGGTTATGTTAAGCCTCTAAAATCTGGAGGTTTTATCCCCTAGTTACTCAAGTCAATAGAAATAAGTACCCTGAGTAGGGTGTTGCTGTGAAAAAAACCTCAAATATGTGGTATTAGTGAGCAGGATATAGGCATCAAAGAAACAACTAGCAGATGCCAGAAAGACAGAATAGTGGTAAACATGTTTCATTAATATAATACTATTTTCAAAAACTTGGAAGACAGACCAAGTGTCTACAAGCTTGTAGTTCTCATTTAGGGCCTATTTTCCCTCTTGAGGCACATTTGGCAATATCTGGGGACATTTTTTGTCATAACCAGAGCAGGGAGGAGGTGGTAGGTAGACGTGAGGGATGTTGCTAAAAACCCTGCAATGCATAGTATACAACCCTCAAATGATGCTGAGGTTATGAGGCCCTGCTCTAGAGGAAGTGGCTGGAGAGAACTAGAAAATTAACATGACTTGTTCCTTGCTGTGTTTAACCATTTTAACAAAAAGATGATTTCAGAAAATAGTCAACTAAATGCCCAAATAAAAGGGCTTAAGGAAAGCCCAGAAAGTTGGGAAGTTCTGTAGGTTTCAAAAACAGTTTCAACTAGACTGTGAACACCAGAAAGGAAATAAGACTGACAAAGCAAGGCCTTAACAAGACTTCTCAGTTAAACATTCATCTCTGCAGCTAAGATCAGATTAAGGGTTTTACTTTCCCAACCACATTTATCTTTTAAAGATGGTCTCTTGGACATTGAACCAATGTCTATGAAAAAATCCTGAAAACTATAAAGCACCAGGAAAATAGGAGTTATTTTTAAGGCCAACTCAATCATTACTTCAACTCTTCATATCAGAAATATTATACCTACTTATGTCACTCATATCTAAATTAGTCTTTCATTTGCACTCCTTCAGCATGTAATACTTAATTCATACTGTTTCCTCTTTGTACTGTAAATTTGAATGCAGATGGTCTTCAGCATGTATCCCATACATGGCCTAGAACTTTCCTTACACATAGTATATAATTAATGTTAAAATACATATTTACTGAGTATGTATTACTTTACAAAGCATTGATCCCATAGTCCTTGATCTCTAGATGCTCATGTTCCATTATCAAGAGACACAACCACGAAAATGACTTCACAATACAATAATTTTCATAGAATCTGAGGCCCTACGGACAATTATTTTCACATTAGGTGTCAGTGGGAAAGCAACTGGTACCTTTTCGACATCCTTTCGCCTCAGCTTCTACTTACACAGAAGTGCATACAACTAGTTATTGTATAGAGTTGCTGTTGCCTTATATAGAGAAAAAAAGGTAGATAGCACTTTTAAGGACAATAGTTAAGTCTTAATAGTTTGAATAATAATCTTTTAAGGATGTTAGGGGTTTAAACATAAATTAAATTTTAGACTAGAGTAGCCACAAAGGCACCAGAAGGAATGGCGAGACGAGCACATGTATGCCAGGAAAAGCCACATAAGAAACGATATAGACAGGAAAATAATTCCCTATCTTGCTACTTCAGACCCAAGTTGCTTAGCATTACCTAGGCAGCAGTTAAATAATTATTTGAAATCTTTGGCCCATGTAGGTGGCTCTGACATGAGTAAAATGCTAATGGAATGTTCACTATACATGGGAAGCACAGTAACAATTGAAATTTCACTTTTAGACTTAAATCCTGCTTCTCAACTGAAGATATAAATCATAGGTCCATCATCCTGTCTGGACCACACACAGGTAATGGAAGTGGATCGAGTCATTCAGAAGCAATAAAAATCAAGACCACCACAAAGCTAAAATGCAGAGTGTATGCAGCATAGAAGCCAGTCAAAGAACAGTTAAGCCAAATCAATCTTGATGGTTTCTTTACATACAATGTTATGTTGGCTGTTTTACATGAGCTTACAATTGAACCAGATGGTTATTTTTTTTTTTATAAAAATTATGTTGTTTTCCACCTTGATTGCAAGATGCTCAAGGACAAGAACTTCTTCCCCAATTTTTATATGTCCCTAAACCCACCATACTCGACAGGTATATAGTAAAGCTCAAAAAAATTTTTTGATTGACTCTATTTAAGCAAGACAAAGAATTCCACTCTCCACACTACTATCCCCCCAGCACCTAAAGCAGAAATTTCCAGAAAAGCAACTTTCAAATTTCTCCTGCTGGCAAATCTATTCACAGAATTCTTGGCTATTATAAGTGTAAGAAAAATGGTGTTGTTCAGCTGGCTGAGTGTATTGTATAAAAGCATGTCAATAAGAAAAATCCTGGAAAGACTGGTAAGAAAACAGTCTATGAATCTTTTAATGGAGAAATACAATGCCAAACACAGTCTCCAATGAAGCATTGATGGAATAGGAATTGAGAGCTAAGGATTAATGACTTTGGGGACAGAATATAACCCAAACAGTTTTTGGCATCGTCTGCTACAACTATTGACCAAGTGCATTTAACTTGGCACTGACTTTTTTTAACATTCCATAGGTAAGAAAGAGTAAAAGTGGAGATCTTACAGGGCTCATCTAAGACTGAGAAGCCACAAACTAATAAGCCCAGGAATAGGATGCTAAAATGGGCAAAATTACAAAACACACTTCATTGCAGGCCACATTTCCCTTTTTTTTTTCTTTTGCTCTGAGCTCACACTACCAATATTTGAACCCCCACTCTCTTCCCCATATTGTCTTATTTGGGGGCTTATTTTTTTTTCTTTTGATCTCTGTATAGATTTGAATGCTCCTGTGCGTTTGGTAGCAGTAGTTTCCAGCATCTTTGGCCTAGCAAGACTTCCATGTTGGTACTGTGTTGTGCCAACTCTTCAATTCTCTTTGAGACTGCGTCTTAAGAGAAATGTTTGCATGAACTGTTAGATTTCTCAATGTTGTGTTTTAAACTGTTGAAGTGAGAAAGGATCCTGTGCATGGCCAACTGGAAATCAGAAAATAGATAATTCAAGTCAAATACCTGGGCTTAAACTCTTAACTGCAGCCAACTAATCTTCAGCAATTAAGAGTATTTTTGCCTAATTCATAATTAGACTATTAACACAAAATATCTTCCAGTAATTGACAGCTTTTATAATTAAGAATGGAAGAATCTAAAACTGAACTGCTAACCTACCAGTGTTAGCAGATTTCAGAGAAAAGCAAATAGCTATGAATCAAAGAAAGCAGTCTCACACTTCTCACTAGCTAGAGAAAAAGTTACAAGATTCATACCCAAGGCCACAAAACAATGAACCTTTTTTTACTTAAGTTCAAAACCAGGCAGCTTTGAACAGTAATGTTAATTTTACCACTAGGTGGCAATGATACAGTTGCATTTTCACTGACATGATTAATTTTAAAAACAGTGAGAAATTCTAAGCTTCTCAGTACATATTTTCAGTTTAGAAAAATTCTATATACAGTTTAATTTATAGCAGGATGTGTAATTATCTGATTCAATATGTATGTTAACTTCTGATGCTTTCCCCCCACTCTACAATGACACAATTTATGCAATTAACACAATTTTTAAACACCTTTGTCACAAATAAGTCTTATGAAAAATCTAGACATATATGTATCTTATGAAGATAACAGAATTTATGGAAAGCTGAAAATCCTTTAAAGTTAATTCTAAACAAGGCATAATAAAGTGTTAAGTATTTCAATGAAAAAAACTTTTTAAAAATGTAAATAGAGAATGATTTTAATTTTTTTTTTAAATTTTAGGCCCCAAATATGAAATATTATGGAAACATTTTGCCTATAAATTACAAATTAATTAATATTAATATATGCAGTCTCTTCCATATGTTAAACATTGAGTTTATTAAGAAAATGTATCAAAATTCTGACAGATTAAATTTTAGAATAATTAATACCTTTTTATAAATGTCAAAATAATAACAACGAAATTCCTCAGTGTTTGGCACTTTCCATAATTGTTTCTGCTTTCTTCATAAAAGGGGATACAAACATAATGACATTCAAAATAATAAAATCTTCATTCTTTTCATTCCTTCTTATTTTCTTTTCAAATAAAAGGGCTAGGTATAACAAAATTTTTCAAATTATAGATAACATTTCCAAGCATGCAGTAAAAAACTAACATGAAAACTAAAAATACCCCTAAAACCCAAAAAACTTATTACATTTCAAATTCCCACATGTAACATTACATAACCTATAATTACATGAATAAATAATAAACCTATATTGTTACTCAATTCATATCATAATAAAAAAAGCAAATTAAAACAAGCCTATTTATTTCCTATCCCCCTAAATTTCCCAATTTTTAATCCCATTTCCTACAACTTAATTGATCAGAATGTTCCTTTTATGTATCAGTTTTCCAATAGTTTGTTGCTCATTCAGCAATCATTTCCAATATTTATTTCATTTCCAGAATAATTTTCTCCTCTTCAAACCCACACAAATAATTTTCTAAATTGTTTTTCTAATTCATAGATTATTACTTTAAGTATTATCATTACTTAAGTTCATTTAATTTATATCATTCTGAAATCTAACAATATAGATCTTTCTTATCCTATCAGCTTCTATAATATACAAAACAATCATTTAAGATGGTTAGCATAAGAAAAGATCACTAAGACAGCCCTCATAAATCAAGCAAAAGATTTTGGGAAAGTGCTCAATCTGTTCACTGGTAACTACAACTTTTGCTAGAGAACATAAGGAATACCACTGCTATAGAATGGATAATTGCAAATTTATAAAATTGAATACATGGGTACACATAATTTATGTCTACATGGACTCAGCTTCTGATTATCTGCACAAAGGGACAAATGACACAGGTGATGAAAACATATAATCCTAAAACCACTTCAGATTAATTTTTTAATATATTTCATAGGATGTGTATGAAAAGGAAGTAGAGAAAATTAAGCCATATTGCAATCACCAAAACAATGATAAAACTGAAATGCCATTATTGACTTGAGTTTGTCATCTTCTGTTTATTTCTGATGGTAGCTCTAAGTTTACGTATTACCAGTCTGTCAGGTAGAATCATATCACCTTGTTGTTCTAGATAATCCAGTAAATTTTCAGTCCATTGGAGAGCAGCTGCATGATTAATATGTTTCTCTGGAATCAGTTCTATTTCTTCCTCCTCATTTTCACTGGATTCATCTGTCTGGCCTTGTGCTCTTCTAATGATTTCGCTGTCAGTTAACACTTCATAGCCTGGTTCAGTACTGTCTACTTCAAGCCATTTTTCAATGTTCTCAGTAGTAACATTTTCCAATCCTTTGGTGTGTTGTAAAATGGTGGCCACAGTAGCCACTGAAATATCTTCTTCATCAAAGTCCAAGCCTTCTTTCTCTTCTATCATAGGGAGAATCTTCTTCCATGCTCTGCTAATTGTAACTGGTTTTACTAAGTTCCATGCCACTGCTATTTCATAAAGTGCATCCAATAGAGTTAGTTTCTTCCAGAATGATTTCAAGTCATTACCTTCTTCTAAGTTATTCTGAAGAAGACCTGCACGATAGTTTCTCTTCATCATTGCTATGACTCCCTGATCTGAGGGCTGAATCAATGAAGCCACATTAGGTGGCAAATATTTAGCAAATATTTGGCCATCATCTGACCTTAGGACATTTTCATTTGGATGTGTTGGTGAATTATCCAACAGGAGCACAGCCTTTTCTTGCAAACCTTTGGATCTTAAGTACTCCCGGACTTGTGGCACAAAAATCTTATCAAACCATTGCCGGAAAATGGAAAGATCCATCCATGCACCTTTTTGGCTGAAATAAGAGACCGGCAGATTTAAGGTATCAGTTGACTTAAAGGAGCGAGGTTTCTTTGCTTTCCCCACAACACAAAGTTTAAGTTTGTGTAAACCTGTTGCATTGGCACAACACATGACAGTGACTCTTTCTTCAACTGGTTTGTACCCAGGGACAGTACATTTACCTTTGAGTACTGAAGTCCTAGAAGGTAGACATTTCCAAAAGAGTCCAGTTTCATCTGCATTGTAGATTTGTTCAGGCTGCAAATTCTCTTGTTCAATAAAATCTCGAAAATTTTTACAAAAATCTTCCACAGCAGTCTCATCTCCATTTAACCTTTCATTTCTAATGTTAATCTCTCGAATGCTATGTCGCTGCTTAAAACGAGTTAACCAACCAGCAGAGGGGTTAAAATCACCATCCATACCCAAAGCATAAAAGAAGAATTCTGCTCTTTTAGCACAAATTGGTCCAGATATGGGATTCCCTTTGGCTCTTTGCTGGTTGAACCATTCCAACATAGCTCTGTCCAGTTCCTCATACATGGATGGCTTCATTGATTTCCTCTTGGCCAGAAGACTTGTGGAATCAGAACTGCTTGCATAAGTTATAATTTTTTCCTTATTTTTTCTTATATCCCGAACTGTTGTTTCACCAATTCCATAAATCACTGCCAGTTGCTTAGAAGAACCTCCATCTTCAAGTTTCTTTATTATGTCAAGCTTATCTTTAATAGTCAACACCACACGCTTCCGTTTCCCTGACATGGTGAGGCTCTGGGACTTACCCCACACTCACACTCTATAGCAATCCACAAAATCCTTTCTCTTACGCACTTACTTTAAAAAGTCTTACACAGTCTTTCAACCTTACCAGCAAGTTGGTGGCTCTGACCCCCTCCCAGAATGGGCTTGGCTGGCAAAATGACTGGAGGAAGTTTGAAAGAACAGGCCTTTAACTTACACGGGCAGTAGAGGAGGCCCCAAGTCACCGCGGATAATCCGGATTACAGACATGTGTTTTGTTACCCCAGTCACCACGAGGAAGACTATAACCTCCAGTGGCCACAAACCTCCTGCTCGCCCAGATCCCGGGTAAGCGCCTGCCACTAACCCTGCCACACCTCAAAGTTACGGCGAAGAGCGGAAGAGTCCGGGAGTCAGGGACCGGCCCCCACCACGGGAACGGTTACGTTTGAGTCCTTCGCCAGCAGTTAGGTCCGCCTGACAGCCCCACTTCCTCACGACAAGTTCAGCTTGGGCGGTCCTCCCCAGCGCCGGGCCCCTCTTCCCACCGGGCAGCCACCAGAACTCCGCACCGCTCCCTGACTACCGCGCCGCAGCCGCTCCTCCTCTAGCCACGCTCCCGGAAGACGTCCCCTCCCGCCTCCTGGTCCCGCCCTCGCCCCTCCCAGAGGCGGGACTTCCCCTGGTTCCCGGAAGCGGGAGGAGCGACGCCTGCCTGGAGCTGGCGCCCTGGGCGGAGGCGGAGGCGGAGGCGGAGGCAGAGGCGGAGGCAGAGGCGGCGGAGCTTTGAAAGGTGAGAGCGCGAGGGCGGTGCGGGGCTGGCTCCCTGCGGGAACTCGCTGCAGCTCCTGCCCTAAATGGTTTATTAGAAAGGCGGGAAAGCCGCGCCTCCTGGCGGGCGGAGAGAAAACCCTGCGGGCGCTTCTGAGCGGGCTGCGCGGCGCCCCGCGGCCTTTGCTCTGCGGACCCTGCTCCCCGACCTGGCTGCGGTGGGCGCGGCGCCTGATTTCCGCTCTCGTGAGGTGCTGGGAACTGATGCTCGGAGCTTGTCGGTGGTTTCTCGGGTTTCTGGGCTTTCCAGACCCATGTTTATTTTCTGCGTGCAGAACCCTTTTGGGGTCTGGGGGCCTCGGCTGCCCCGCGCACGTCATCGGGGGCTCTGTTAGAGGGTCCCTCCTGGAGACCGAGTGACGGCGCGGGGACCGGCGGCCGGCTGCGCCCAGTGCTGCGTCCCGCCGAAGAAGAGTCAGGTTTGTAATTGAAAACCACCCTCTCGGGTGTTAACTCCCAAGAGGATCTGTTCCTCCGTCTGCCTCTCATCCCTACTGGATTGGGCGAACCACCTTCGTTATTACAGATTCCAATGAATAACATAGTTATCCTGGATGACAACCTGGCAGGAATCGCTTTGTGAAATTGTGGAGTATTGGACCATGATTCTAAGTGGGAGAGATTGGCTTCCCTTTATTTCTTTCCTATTTCTGTGATGTTGTGCTGTCCTCTTTTCCAGCCAGTAGAAGAACTATAACTAATTACGGCAGGATGATAAGAACTTACTCAGAATCGTAAATTATAACCCTCAAGTCGTGTATTATGCTGGCTTGTTTGTGGTGCCCCCTCCCCCCCAGTATCTTCCTCAGATTGTGAACTCCTTGGGAGCAGAGACCGTGTTGTTTACTTCGTCTAGTAACACCCGCCCCTGAGTATGTCATGGCATTTTTGGTAGACATTCAATAGCTATTTGTTTGGTTTATTAATGTTTCCTCTCCAAACTGCCATATAAAAGAAAACATCAAGGAGGGGTGATAATTTATAAATAGGAATGCATCCCTTCTGGTGGAATTTCAAATAATGGCCCAGAGTGCCATTGCCAGAGTGTCAACTACCACCTGCATTGCTTATACACCCAAGTAGGTGATTTCTAGGATGAATCTTTTCTCGGGTATGAATTCACTTCAGAGTTTAGAAAAAGGATATTTCTTCAGATGAGAAACTCAAATTTCATCATCAGTGTACCTTTTAGTTATGGATTTACTGTTAGAGAAAGAACACAATGTGGATTATTTTTTGGCAGACAGCATAGCTGTGTATGTGCTTCTTAAATGATTATTAACTATGAAGTACAAAGTAATAGTATTGATCGTCTTCATTCCCTTATTTAATGCTTTCTGTTCGGAGTCTCTTTGTTTTTCTCTTTTCCTAAAGGTAAGGTATCATTACAGAAACTTGATAAAATTCTCATTTCAGGAAACTGAGTATATATTCAACATATAAAGAAGTTACATCCATTTGCATGGATTCTTTCTTGAGTGAATTCTAAAGGCCAAAAGATGTCTTACCCATCAAACTAGCTTTTCCTTTTCATTTCTCTTCCCACTTTCACTCACCTTGACCCTGTGTCATCATTCTTCCCTCCCCAGCTAATGTAGTAGACATCCACAATTAAAAAAAGAAGCCAACCACTATTCAAATTATCTTTTGGTTTTCAATAACAGAATTTTTTTGCCTTTTTAATATTAATACAATTTTGAAATATAGGAACGACTCTGACAATTTGGCAATTGGCCAAATGAAAATTGATTTATTTTATTTAAATAAATTTGCCTCCTCAAGCATTCAAATCCTGCAGTTTCCAAAAATAAATATTTTTCTCATCAAACTTTCTTTGAAATTTTTACCTTTAGGCTCATTGGAGAACTCCTTTATATTTTGTGGTCAGTTTCATCAATAAGATGGTAGAGGGAAGTCTGCAAATTTTCATCTCTTTTGCACATTCTTTTCTTGCCTAGTGGAAAAATAATTTACAGAAGTTTCTGGCCTAACTCATGTGCACTAAAATTCAGTTACATAGTAAACAAAGCATGCTTGTAAACTCTAAATCATTTTAATTTTCTGAAACTAAAATTTAGCATGAATGAGAGATTAATGACTTTTTAAAGGCTTAATCTTTACTACTTGTGCAAATATGATATTGGCAGCAGCCATTGTGTAGCTCTGGACCGGGAATCAGGAGACCTGGTTTCTAATCCCTGCTGTCACTAACAAGCTGTGTGATGTTCGGTAAGTCATTTAAACTCTATGTCCTTGGCTTTCATATTTACAAATCTACTCCTGAGATCATTGTCAGGAATTAAAAATAAATATGAAAATGCACTGAAAAATTGTAAGAGGATATTTTAAAGCTTAACTGTTTTAGTCGTGGGTCTCTTTACTCGTGTGGCATCCTCAATCTTTTCTACCAGTGTCACAGAAATAACCAATTTATATAATAAATAAATGTCTTTTAGGCATGTTATAGTTTTGTAATATCATTTATGTGTATATAAATATGCTTTGGGGTACTAATAAAATCATCTACTGTCCTTATTTGCTTTATTGTATCTACTGCAAACATTTGTCATTTGTTTCGTAAATTATTTTCATTATTTCTCCCAACTTAAGCAGGTTTACTAAAAAGCTTTACTTTCTTATTACAGTGTAATGCATTCGCACATGTCTACAATTAGCTTATACACATTTATATATGTTTAAAAATATGTCTTTGTACTATGTTGCTTCAAAATATAAATTGTCTAGTTTATCTCGTGCTTAACCAAAAAACAGTAATCTGTTTAAAATCTGGAAGTGGGTGGACAAGCAATATAGAATATACAAAATCATACTTTGAAGAGTAGTGTAAGGATTCTTAAAAAGGGTAATTTTGACCACATGCCGTTTTCATCTTTGCTGATTTTAATGTCAGCCTTTATAAGAAATAACCTAAGTATAATTTTAAATTACGAAACTATTTAGTCTGTCGCCTAGAATATGTTAGATTGCTATTACATTACTGATTCTATCTTGTAGTAGTACTGTCATTAAAAGTTATACTTAAGCCTACACTGTAAAAATAAGTTCTGATATATAATCTTAGCAGCCCCTGTTGTTCAGATTTTATATGAGGTGTTACCATTGTAGAAGAAGCCTCATTGCCTTGTAAACCCTACAGAATTTGTACAATCAAATGAGTGGTATCTTCTCCCACCCCAACGCTAAAAAAAAAAGTGATCATCTTAGAACGCTATAAACTTGGTCTAGTAATGCTGCCATTTATCAAAAAAAAAAAAAATGGTATTGCATTTTTGAAATTACCTTCAGAATTTACAGCACATTTTGGAAGATTTTTAATGATAGTTAATCTTCATCTTACGGAATTGAAATTCCTTTTTGGAAACTGCTAACAATCCTTTATAACTGAGACAGGTGAATTAAGTGGATGTTGAAGCCACTCTTTGGGATGAAAAATGAAGTGTGATTATGTTCATTTTTTATTTTTTTATTTTTTTTTGGTACTATGGTTTATAAAAAAACAACAACTCCAAGAACATTCTGTGCTGTGGTGGATATACTGGAATAATCAGCTTCACAAGGTGATTTCTTTGAAGGGGATAGCGCTCAATTGAATATGTAAGCTCTTACATATGTATTATGAGGTCAGTCTCATTACATTGTGATATTTCTATTCCTTAGCAACCATAGAAGTACATATGCATTGCTGATTTACTGTTTTTCTGGTTATCTTACCTGTCACTAATTGTTCTTTTAATATATGCTTGTGATAATTTTAATGGAATTCACCCTTTTCTAAATCCAAAATTGATGGCTTTTGTTTTCCTTCCTAATGCCATGCTCTGCTTTGCCATGACACTTTATTTTTTTCACCTGACTACATAATTGGATTGTTAGTAAGTTTTCCATTGGATTATATTGTACCTTGAACTTTAACAATGGCCTATTATAAAGCCATTACCATTTTACTGGAATATAGAGAGGCTATAATCTTAGTGGACAGGTTAACTCTCAATTTCGCACTGTCTTTTGTTCTGCCTCTTACTTACTACTTTATTACTTTTACTCATTGTAAATTGATTGATCCTGTATAACTCTACCTCCAAGATAAATCATCATGGTAATCCCATACTACTTTTTCACCCTATATCCTTTTTTCCAGAATACAGTTTTTTCATACATTTTTATTCACCCTCATTTCCTAAATACACCATGTTCTTTATCAGTGGTAAAGTTTAGCCCTTACCAACCTTGCCTTCTCCATATCCCTTTTTCTTTCATTATTTCTTTTAAAGTATAACCAATCCTTCAGAATTATATCAGATCTCATCTGTTTAAGATAATCTTCAAGTGAAGCACTTGCCTCTGATCTTCTTGCATCTTTACACATCGATCACACTTATTCTTATCTCCTATTTGGTACTAAATGAATATTGCCTTGAATTTTTCTTAATTATTATATGTTTGTATGTTTTAGTTCTACACATAAATAATAATCTTCTGAGGGGCAAGATTATCCTTTCTTGTGTATTCCTTTCAGCACAACATATAGCATAATTCAGAATAGATGCTCATATAATTATTTCATAGATGCTCAGTAAATTATTTGTTGAATTATGTTCTGCCATCTTCACTCAGATATTTCATGTGATTTTGCCTTTGTGAGCCATTTAATAAAGTCAAATAAATGTAATTTGTTCCATAAATGCTTTCATTGCTGTAATCTGGTTATTGTTGTTATATTCCTAATAACTTTATTTTGTAGAAGCTTTAAGTGAAAATGGTACATGTTAGAAGACATGAAACAAGGAAATATTCTAAAACTCAAGTGCCTGAGCAGAAATCTCGAGTTGATTGGAGGCGAACTAAAAGAAATAGTATCTCACAATTATTTGATAGTGATGAAGAGCTTGATAGTGATGAAGATGTGGATAGTGAAGAACTTGATAGTGATGAAGAGCTTGATAGTGATGAAAGTGTTAATAATAATGAAGGCTTTGATAATGAAAAACTTGATGGTAACAAGGGACTTGATAGTAATAAAGCACCAGAAAATAAAAGAGAGTTTAAATTAAGTAAAGTTGAAAGTGAAGGAAACGACAGTAAGGATCTCATTAACTCTGGCAACGATTCAACATACGAAGAAGAAATGAACAAAACAAGACATATGAATGTTGATTTACCAGATCAGGAAAAACATCCAAGTCAAGAGAATACTGATCTCAGCACACACACTGGCCAAATAATAGAGGAGGACTTAGAAGAAGAACACATTAAGCGAGGGAAAAGAAAAAGGATTTCTTCTGTGATGTATGACAGCGATGAGAGTGACGACAGTGATATTCTGGTTACAAAAGTAGGTGTTAAACGTCCGCGTAGAGTGGTCGAAGATGACTGTTCTTCAGTGGAAATGGAGCAAAATAGCCCTGAGAAAACATTAGCTGCACGAAAGCGAGAACAACTCCAGAAGCTGAAAGAACTCTCAAAACAAAGATCTCGTCAGAGACGCAATAGTGGTAGAGATTTTGAGGTGTGTTATATTTTGTTGGCTTTGTTATTGCTTTTAAATTTTTGCTTAAAGTATTCTTTATAAAAATCAAAGTGCTGAGTCTGTTCTGTTTCTCAATAATACTAGAGTTTATTTTTAAATCAAGTATCCTTGAACATGTTTCATTACACTATTGGATTAATATATTGTTTTATCATAAGCCTCAGTCCATCACTCTTTTTAAATTGAAAGACTATTTGTTGTTTTGTATGGTCTTTCCTGTTTTTAACTTCTTTCAGTCTTTATGTCCATTTTAAACATTTTATGTTGCTTACCTAAGGTATATTATCTTCTTCCTGATTTTAAAAGTTCAATATTTAACATAACAAAATTCTTTATTTTTAACCTTAAAATATAAAGTTAATTTCTATGGATGATTTTTTTGCTTTCAGATTTTAATTTCATGTTTATACTGACCATTCTAGAGGCACAATTTACTGAAACATTTATTTTAATTAATTAGGACTCTGAAAAGGAATCCTGCCCAAGCAGTGGTGAGGAGGAAGACAATGATTATGAATACGATGAAGATGGAGATGATTATATTATTGATGACTTTGTAGTGCAAGATGAGGAAGGTGATGAGAATAAAAACCAACGAGGAGAAAAGTTGACTACATCACAACTGAAATTAGTAAAACAGAATTCCCTTTGTAAGTTAAATATCAAGAAAATGTTTTATAACTTGTTCTTATTATATCAAGGAAAATCAGTTTTTTAATATCATGTTTTAAATCATTGGTTAGGAACTATGGTTTCATTTTCAGAATAACTTTGCTTTACCCAGATAGGTATCTGGGAAAAGGAAGAGTATTTCATTTATTTATTTTATTTTATTTTATTTCTTTTTTTGAGACAGCCTCAAGCTATCACCCTGGGTAGAGTGCTGTGGCATCACAGCTCACAGGAACCTCAAATTCTTGGGCTTGCTATTCTCTTGCCTCACCCAAGTAGCTGGGACTACAGGAACCCGCCACAACTCCTGGCTATTTTTTTGTGTGTAGTTGTAGTTGTTGTTTTTAGCAGGCCCTGGGCCAGGTTTGAACCCACCAGCCTCCGTGTATGTGGCCAATGCCCTACCCACTGAGCTATAGGCACTGCCAGGGAGGAGTATTTTAAATAGTATTTTCAAAATAATTGTAAATATTCTCATTTGATACTATTTCAAAATTTGACAAGTGATCCTTTGGTGAAGCTTATTTATAATATGCAATCTGAAACCATACAAATGAGCTTTTAGTATTCACATTGCAATCCATTGGTCCATCTTGCAGTTTGAATGGATCTTTTTTAACCTTTAGTGATTTTGCGATATAATGCATTGGTCATTTGAAAAATATTGGTTCACTGGGTTATAAAACACAGTAATATCAATACTAATCTCATCAGACTGTTTCTACAGCATTGGGAAGCTGTCAGGCCCATAACAGTGTATACAAGTTTTTCAAAATTCTAATTTCTACTTTAAAATTTTATTGTTATCATGGACAACAAATACTGTAAGTTATTCTTCTAGAAGTGACAGGCCCACTTTGTTCTTTTTTGGGAAAATGTCTGACAGATGCCCAAGTCTGAATAACTAGAGTTTGCCAGTCTTTCTATCAGATAAAAATGTGTTTCATGATAAATGAGGCTTTGCCCCAACTCAAACAGTTGCCTAAGGGCTTTTCCTCAGAACAACTGTATTTTATGCACTCTTCCCCTTTCATTCATAGAGTACTGAAAGGATATATATTTAAGGTGTAAGATTTAATAAAATTAATAATTTTTGCCACTTCATTAAGAACATTCTTAAGTGAAAGTACCTTTTTACAGTGAGTGCAGAGTAGTTTTGCTACAATGATTGCTGGTAGCTTTGTGCTGTTTCCATGATTCATAGTAAGGGGCCAGATGCTTCACCTACTTTTGCTTTTGTACCATCAGCAAAAACATTATCACAGTGAAAAGAACAAGTAAATAACATTTTATTCTTATCTTGCCCTGACATCACAGATCCATTTAAATAGACTTGGGGACTTTAGGGGTTCTGCAGATAAATACTTTGAGAACCAGATTTTATTGGGCCTTTTAAATCTTCATTCAAACAGTGAAATATGTCAAAGATGAGAAATTAGAGTCTTTATGTTTTCACATACATAACTAATGAGTATATAAATAATAGGACCTGAAAATACAGGATATATTTAAATACATATTATTATTCTGATTCTTATAATTGTACATAATTTCAAAGATTTCTTTTATAACTCTGTTTAACACCTCTGGTAGCACAGGCTATGATACGTTTTTAATTTTTCTCTTCAAGATTGCATTTTTTCTAAATATTTTATAAAAGGTCATATTTACTAAAATTAAGTGTAACATGGCTTAATTTGGATCTGATGATTTGCATTAAAATAGTAGTTTATGTATGACTCAAATTTCAATAAATTTAGCAGTTATACAGATGCCAGTTATAGTCATCTGTATGCTTCAAATTAATGACGATTTTCCTTATATTTATAGGCATTGGTTTACCTGGATATTTGAATCACAGGGACAGTTAAATAGGAGGCATCTTGTCATTCTGTATACCTAGAACATAATAGAACATTTGCTAAGAAATACCCATTTTTACCTACTCCTGCTAATTAATGGAAATGAAAGTCTAGCAAATGGGAACTACTTCAACTTCCTTCTCTATCTTACGTTTACTTTTTTTTTTTTTTGCAGTTTTTTTTGGCCAGGGCCGGGTTTGAATCTGCTACCTCCAGTATATGGGGCCAGCGCCCTACCCTTTTGAGCCACAGGCACCACCCTACTTTTTTAAAGAAAGTTTTGAATTTACAGAAATACTGAGTGGAAATTACAGAGAGTTCACATATACCCCCTTACAAAGTTTTCCCTGTTTCTAACCTCTTGCATTAATTTGGTACCACTGTTATAATTGATGAGCCAGTATTGATACATTATTATTAATTGTAGTTTGTAGTTCACATTGGGGCTCACTCTTTGTGTTCTACCTTTTATGGGTTTTGACGAATGTATAATGACATGTATCCACCATTACAGTATAATACAGAATAGTTTCACTGTCTTAAAATCCGCTTTGCTCTCTCATTCTCCCTTTCTCCCTCTCCGACCCCCTTAACCACTGATCATTCTACTGTCCCTGCCAGTATGTCGTACAGTTGGAATCACACAGCATTTAACTTTTCACATTGCTTCTTTTACTTACCAGAATGCATTTAGGCTTTCTCCATGTCTAAATATGGCTTGGTAGTGCATTTCTTTCTATTGCTGAATAATATTTCACATATGGTTATACCACAGTCATGTTTAACCATTCACCTATTGAAAAACTTGGTTGTTTTCAAGTTTTAGCAATTATGGATAAAGCTTCTAAAACATTCATATGTAGGTTTTTTAATGGATATAAGTTTTCAACTCATTTTGTTAAAAAGGAGCTCCAATTTTTAATACTGAGCATCTCTCCCTAAGGAGAAGATAGATCTCATTTTGTATGCAATATATTTATCTTATGTGTTCTTACAATCTCCTCTGGCTTTATCATCTACTCAGTTCTCTTTACTTTCAATGGTTTTGTCCTTACAAGCTGTTTTTCCTCAACTAGTAAGCATGTTTGTGCCTTTCCTCCCTTGAATTGGCAAGTTTCATTAGCTAATATTCTTAATCTTTTTGGTCTTGTTTCCCAGTAACTCTATAAAGCACTGCACTTAGACTCTTGCATCCATCACTCAAGTGAAATTGCTCATGCTGAAGTTATCAATAACCACCAAAATACTCCTCAGTTCTTACATTAGTCAACTATTGTTCTGTCCTTTGCTATCATTGAACATTGTCTCTTTCTGAATGCCCTTCTTTTAGCTTCTGTGTAGCACTGTTTCCTGCCTTCTTATGGGTAATGCTGCTTTCCTCCTTTTCCATTTGATGTGAAAATTTTGATACTTTCAAGGGTTCCATCCTCTACTGCCTTCATTTTGCTTGTGGATTGGGCAGCCTCTTTCCCATTACTTCAGCCCAATCTATGAGCAGAAAGTCCCAGATTTTATCTCTAGCCAAGATTTCTTCTGAGTATAAGCCCAAATTTTCCATTATCTTGTTGAACATCTTTATCAAAGTATCTCTCAGACATCTCAGCCTTAATATGTACAAAACTGGATAATTAAGAGGTAGCAGGAAGTAGTTTAGGGTAGTAGTACAACTGTTATGATGGTGGTCATGTAATTTCATATGTTGATTATAGAACTTAAACCAAAAAGAGTGAATTTTATGGTATATAGAAAGTAAACCTCAATAAAATAAGCCCAGTGGGTGCCCCCATGTCCAAAACAACAACAACAGCAACAACAACAAATGAATGGTTAACCAACTCTCTTCTCCTTGTATTCCTAGTACACACTATAGTTTGTGACTCATAGGAATTCATTATTAGTCTAGTGGATGATCAAGACATGCGTATTTGCTGGCAACTGTAGTTTTATAGTTCAAGGCTCAGAGAAATGCTGGACATAACCAAGTTTTTAAAACATTAGAGAAAAAATATCATTTTAGAGTGACAATTTATGATTTAGTTAATGTTTTTAATACTTAACAATTTTATGTCATGTAAATGTAATAAAATTTATCATAGGTAATTTTTTATTTGCCAATGGGTTATATTTCGAAAGTTGCTATTAACTAATTCATACATTTGAAAATCAAAATATTTTCTCATTAAAACAATAACCTATATGATGAATAATAAACATCACTTTATGGTCTGGATTAAATTGTGCTTAGGCTAGTATTTCCACATTCATTCTCCTGGCAGGCTCTATAATAACACTGACAACCATTTATGTTCTACAAATCAGAATTTGGGAGAAATATCTTCAAACTCCATGTTTAGTATTCAATCGACAATCACAACCAGTGATTCTCACTTGCCTTTTAAAGTGGCTGTAGAAGGACATTGTGTAATTTCCTCGCAGTCTGCCATTGGGCTCTGAGAGATCCATCTACACAACCTCAGGCAGGTGGTTTTCCCCTTACTACATGGTTGGAGCCGTTGAAGAACCTCCTAGTCTCTTTTTCTTCTCTCAATCCCTCTATTATCTCTTTATACGTGTATGTATTCTAAAACTGCAACAGCCAGTAACAATGTGGCACAAAGTAAAGGAACAGACTAGCAGTGGGCCATTGCACGTCAGATCTGTTTAATTCATAAAAATACTATACACAGATAGGGAAAACCTTCAGATTTGTGGATGCTAACGATTGTATTATTTTCCTAGTATTCTTAACATATGTTCATAGTGACAGAACAAAGCAGTAGAGATAAGAGTAGAGTACATTTTAACTGACTAGTGCCTTGTTAGAACACTGGAAATTGGACTAAGTGAACATCAACGTAGTCTCCACCTACAATTAGAGAGAATCATTCTATTGCTACAACAAAAAGTGGGCCTAAAAACAAACTTAACAACTATTTATGTTAAATATTAAATCTTAGAACTTTCCCCTTGTTCTAGGATAAATAATTGCCAGTGAAATCATATTGTATCATAAAGTAGAGGTAGACTCAGAGGAAAAAAAAAAAATGCCTGTGGGTGGCGCCTGTGGCTCAAAGGAGTAGAGCGCCGGCCCCATATACTGGAGGTGGCAGGTTCAAACCCAGCCCCAGCCAAAAACTGCAAAAAAAAAAAAGACTGTGAAAAGTGTTTCAGTAAAGGAAATAAAAGAAAATTGTATAAAGCATTTATTTTGCAATATATGAAAAAGAAGTTCAAAGTTATAAGGAGAGAATAATTTGAAGTGAAAGGAAGCTAGCTGAGATAAGGAAGAATTGCTAGAACATTTTAAATGTAGAGTCTGAAATAAAATCTATATTAAAAACAGTAGAGAGCAGAATTAACAGTACTGAAAATCTCATCAATGATCTATAGGATATGTCTGAGACGTTCTGGTGTAGAAAATAAAAAGAAAACAGTTCTGAAGGAAAAGATAATACGTAAAGGACTAGAAAGGGGAAGGGACAGAAATACAGAACAAATGGAAATCTAAAAGAAGACTTTGTAGCTCTAGTGAGATACATAAAAGGAGATTTGAATGTAACAAAATTCATGCCATATTTTTGGATGAGAAAACAAGAAAATGTGAATTCAAAGGTATAATGGAAAAAAAAATTCCATTTGTATTTGGGAAAATATTCTTGAGTTACTTTCATAATGCTTAACACCTGTGTTTATGCAGATTAAAGAGGTTCACATTCCCAGCACATTGATAAAAATAATTTTGCAAATAGACCTAGGAAGGACCTGTTTTTCTAATTATAAGAATAAAGTATTAAAAAAAAAAGAATAAAGTAAAAGACTTTTAATCATTCTCTTTAGCACTGTAAAAATAGTTTAATATTAGTAGCCATATTAATATGTTACATTAATATACCAAAGGAGAAAATAATCATATCTTAATTTGAGATTCTAAAAAGGCATTTGATAACATTCAACACCCATGTGTGATTTTTTTAAAAAAGCAAGTCTTAAAAAAATATTAATAAGAACATATATGACAAACATAATTTTGTTATAGATGTTTTAAACAAGGAAATACGACATGAGAGAAAAGCAATAAATATAATAAATATTGAAAAAGAAAAGACATTAATTTGAACATAATATGACTTTTTAATTAAGGATACAGGAGTTAACAGAAGGGCCATGAATATTATGAGAGCAGAAGTAGAAAGATGCAGTGTATCTTTCCATAGCTTTTTTCTCATTCTTATTTTTTTAAATGGAGGTGGGATCCGTTAAAGTAGATAAAGAAGTTGATTTCTTATTCTGACTCTGCCTTTTTACTGGGCTTATCCAACTCCATTCCAGAAGAAAAGTACTTCAACAATGTATGTGCTTGTAGCTAAAAGAATTTTTATAAACATTCTCTTGGTTCTTGAGATAAGGTTATCACTACCAAGACCATATTGTCCTTGGGTTTAGGGAAGAAAGCAGAGACAAAGCCCTTTTTCAGCTCAGTGTCCTGGAAGCTTAGATAACACAAATATCTAAGAGAAGCTGTCTCTTTCAAAATTAGTAGATATCTCATAAAAATGACCAGATTCACAATAAAAATGTAAAACTCAATTTTTTTCTTATATTAGCAATAATTGCTTAAGTGACATTAATCAGAGAAAACTCTATCTGCACTAGGTCAAATCATAAAAAGCATGGCTTTATAGATAACAAAAATAAATTTCACTATGAAATAGAAAACAAAACATGAATAAATGGAGAGGCTAGCATGTTCCTGAAAGGTAATATTCATCATATAAAAGATAATATTCATCGTATAAGACGTTATTTCTCCTAAAACTAATTTTTTGTCTAAAATTTGCAAAATTCATACTATAAGAAGTTATTTCTCCTAAAACTAATTTTTTATCTAAATTTGCAAAATAATCCTGAAGTTCACTTGGAAGAACAAAATATATGAGAATAAATAAATTTTGAAAACAGTAAATTGGAAACATTTTCTCCTACCATATGTAAAAAGTTATTACAAAATTGCAATGAGTAAGTGGAGCACTGCGTGAGGCTGACAGCCAGGTGCGTCTGATGGCTAGACAGTGCTGAGACAGGACTGTAGCACGTGTGTGAAAGTAACGTAGGGGATGAATGTAAATCAACAGAGAATGATTAGACTGTCAAGTGACTGGGTAAGGGGAAATTAAGAAAAAACATTATGCATGACCACAAGTTTTGTTGATTTTTTTCCTGTATCATTTTTTCAATTTTTTGAATAAACATGGAAGTTTTAAACAATATTCCTAAAACATACTTAAAAAGCTCATTCAGTAGAGATTAAAGCACTGAATACAGTCTTTTAAGAGCTCTGAGCTCTAAGCCTGGTTCTGTTTCTTTCTAGTTTTATCACCTTTTATCACTGAGAATATTAGGCATGGGGCTTAAATTTTAAGATGAAGAGATTTGAGTTTTATTTTTTCTAATTTTCTCTCCAAGTCTAAATTCTGAATTTAGTGTAATATCAAATCTAATTACCATACATAACACCATACATTAACAACATCTGTCTAGGAGATAGGAACATGAAATTTGGAGTCAGACTGCCTACATTCTAGCCTTGGTTCCAACACTTACTCGCTTAGGAAAGTTTTTCATCCTCTATGTATTTTAGTTTCCTCAACTGAAAATAAACTGAGAGTAATGATAGTATCCTCTGGGCTTGTAAAAAATAAAGCTATGCATGTGGATGCTTAGAATAATGTCTGGCATGTACTTTCTTAGTAATATTGTTATTATTATTTTCCAGTTTGAGATGTCAGGAACATAATCCCACCACCCCCAACTCATCTACTCAAGCATAATGCAATAGAGGACTTCACCCTGACTTTTTTGGAGGAAATTCTGTTCTGGTTGATTAGGAGAGGGATCCTGTGGGCAGATAATTCTATACACTGCCCTTTCTTTTTCCCCCTGATTCTAAAGAAACACTATCAGGGTCTTTGAAATAGAAGAGCAGTTCCCAAAACTCTTCAGCCCAGTGTTTTTCAACATTTTTTATCTCATTGCCTGCATGAATCTATGGTTAAAACTTCTGTGCCACACTGAAATTATGTTGATCAAGAAAAAGTAAGAAAAAGAATATACTAAGTGTACTTTGAAATTCTTTTGAAAAGAATTTAATTAATGTTCTTTAAAAGATTGGCGGGGGCACTTCTAAGATCCTTCAGGGCACTCCAGCTTGCTGCAGCACACCAGGCTGAAAATCACTGCTGTAGCAGATGAATAACATTGGGCACATTTCTTCAAGACTGATACCGCTCATGAAAGAAAAAGATTCTACTGCAGTTTGTTTCATAGTTAAACTTAGGTGCATAGGGGATGAATTTGAATTTTTTTCTCAGTAGATGTTACTATTCCCAGAACACTTTCCCCTTAATACAGTTTGTGAAGCACCAGATAAAAGTATAGATGAATTTTAACACAAATAAAATTAGTTACCAATACCATTTTATAGCCAGAGTTTGGTAAAAGTCCAGTCAAAATTGAATTCACCAAAGTATTATTTCATTTTCCAATTATACTCTAATGATTTTTAATGAACATAGTGGATGGCCACTGTGTTCATTAATGGCCATCCATTATCAATTCTTTTGTGATTTCCAGTTGATCCTAAGCCCTCTAAAATCTGAGTGCCCCAGTACATATTATCTGCTATTGTCATTTACTTTTATTACTACTTGAGTTTGGTTACCTTGGCACTTCCATATGTGTCTCCTTAGAAAAGAGTACACACTAAAGTTTCTCCTAAAGTCTAAAAACCTGTTATACAACTATTTTAATAATCAAAATATAAGTTAAAAGATTTTTCCATATTCACTTCCACCTTTTCACTTCAACTGGAAGGAAAGCTAAAATCCACTCATGGTTGCTAATGACAGGTCTTATTTTGCTTTAATCCCTTGCCAGACATCTTCCACATTTCCTAAAATACTCAGGCTGCCCTTAATATGTTTTCACAGCTACCCAGAGCAGGGCACATACTCTTAACAAGAGTTTGGATAAAAGAAAGGGTCATGGCCAGGCGCGATGGCTCACACCTGTAATCCCAGCACTCTGGGAGGTTGAGGAGGTGGATTGCTTGAGCTCCGAAGTTTGAGACCAGCCTGAGCAAGAGCAAGACCCCATCTCTAAAAATAGCCGGGTGTTGTGGCAGGTGCCTGTAGTCCCAGCTGCTTGGGAGCCTGAGGCAAGAGAATCACTTGAGCCCAAAAGTTGGAGGTTGCTGTGAGCTATAATGCCATGGCACTCTATGCAGGGTGACAAAGTGAGACTCTGTCTCAAAAAAAAGAGAGGGTCATGTTTGATACAGAACATTTCCATAGCGATCCTAAAACCCTGACCCCTAAATAATGAGAATAGTAGGGGGTCTTCTCCTTTATCACTTCCCAGTCTGTCACAGAAGATGATTTCGTGTATGAGATTGGCTTATGGGGAACACAGCCTTATTTATGTGGTATGGGAAAGAGAAGGCACAATTTTTCTAGATTGATGTGGAAAATTCTAAATCTGGGGCAGCAGAAAGAGAAATAAGAAGGATTCTGATTAGAATAGCAGTATCCTGGACACTTTCATTCATAACAAGTTTTACAGAATAGGGTATATTAAAAATCTATCTTTGGAGGTTTTCTTTCTGTCTCTTGCTCTAAGTGTCAAGTTAATAATTAAGTGCACGGGGATAATTTTTATTTCTTTCACAGCATATCTCTTAATATTCTCTGAACAATTTTACCTTATAAATTTGAGAACCGAATATTTGAAATAACAATTCAACATTGTGGATTAGAAGCCATTTGGAAAATGGAGATTTGGCTCAGTGACCAAATAAGTCACTGAGGCACCTATAAAGTCAAAGTGCCTAAGCTAGTTCTACTATTTACAGTTTTAATTTCTTAGCATTGGGGAAGGAAGCTATTGTATTCAGGGAATTGTTTTGTCTACTAGATTCTAATATTTATTTAAAATTAATTTCAGATTCTTTTAGTGACCACTATACTCACTTTGAAAGAGTTGTGAAGGCTCTTCTGATCAATGCTTTAGATGAATCTTTTCTGGGAACATTGTATGGTAAGTTTATGGTATGAACCCAGCAATTTGGTTTTTATTCTCTTTGCAGTTTTAAACAGTTCTACTTTTAAAACCATATATATTAAACAAAACCAAAAAGAACCATTTTTAAGGCCTTCCAATTGTTCCCTCTAGGATTAACTACACCAAAACTCCATTCATATAAAATGCTTGTTGGTGTTGATTATTTGAGAAATATGGAAGGTAAGTTTATAAGAATAGCTCCTTGCCTTGCAAGGGTTCACAGTGAATTTAAGGTTGTAAGACATGTATTCATAAAACAGCAGGGTGCCTCAACACTCATGTGCCATACCAACATCTCTATATGAATTTCACTAAAAGATATATGCTGTTTTATTGTTTTATGTTTTTGTGCCTTTATTTATGTTGTTTCTTTGTAGAATTCCTTTTTGAGTCATATTCAGGTTATGTAAAGTCTGATGAGAGAGACAGATAATAAATGAGTAAACATATAATATAATATGATTTCAACTAGTGATTAGTTCCTATAACAAAGAATAAAACAGGGTAAGAAAAGAGAATAAGAGAAATTAAATGTATCTATTATTATATGTTAGTTAAATTGATCAAAGAAGGTCTCTCAAGAAGTAACTTTTAAACAGAAAACTAAATGAAATAAGATAAGGAAGTAAGACATGCCTCTAGCAGAGGGTACCACTATTGCTAAGATCCTTAGGAAGGAATAAGTTTGGTGTTCAGGAGCAACTAGAATAGGCCTCTGTGGCTGGGTGGAATTAGACAGGAGAGTAGGAGAACACAGGAGGAAAAGTCAGGGACTAAACTCTAGTTCAGAGGACTCTTCAGGGACTGAACTCTAGTTCAGAGGAAAAGTCAGGGACTGAACTCTAGTTCAGAGGACTAGTCAGGGGACTGAACTCTAGTTCAGAGGACTAGTCAGGGGACTGAACTTTCAGAGGATTAGTCACTGAACTCTAGTTCAGAGGACTAGTCAGGGGACTGAACTCTGGTTCAGAGGAAAAGTCAGGGACTGAACTCTAGTTCAGAGTACTGGTCAGGGGACTGAACTCTAGTTCAGAGGACTAGTCGGGACTGAACTCTAGTTCAGAGGACTAGTCAGGGGACTGAACTCTAGTTCAGAGGACTAGTCAGGGGACTGAACTCTAGTTCAGAGGACTAGTCAGGGACTGAACTCTAGTTCAGAGGAAAAGTCAGGGACTGAACTCTAGTTCAGAGGAATAGTCAGGGGACTGAAGGACTTTGTAAGCCATAGTAAGTAAGGTGCTTGAATTTGTTATGATTTAAGGAAACATGATAGGCCGGGAGTGATGGCAGCTCATGCTTGTAATCTTAGCACTCTTGGGAGGCGGAGGTGGGTGGAATGCTTAAGCTCAGGAGTTAGAGACGAGTCTGAACAAGAGCAAAACCATGTCTCTAAAGATACAAAAATTAGCTGAGCATCCTGGCAGGCTCCTGTTGTCCCACCCAGCAACTTGAAGGCTGAGGCATCAGGATCTCTTGGGCCCAGAGGTTTGAGGTTGCAGTGAGCTACAATGATACCGTACCACTCTAGCCTGGGCAATAGTGAGACTCTGTCTCAAACAAACAAACAAACAAAAACCATGACACATTTATTAGCTAAATTCTTTTTTTTTTTTTTTTTTTTTTTTGGTAGAGATAGAGTCTCACTTTATTGCCCTCAGTAGAGTGCTGTCACACAGCTCACAGCAACCTCCAAATCCTGGGATTAGGCAATTCTCCTGCCTCAGCCTCCCGAGTAGCTGGGACTACAGGTGCCTATTAGCTGAATTCTTTAAGAAAATGTTAAGGCAGGAAAACAAAGCTTAAATTTACAGACTAAGGCAGATATGTATAAATAGAGAATATAATATGAGCCAAACCAGGAAGGCAGAAGTGAGTAAAACCATGCGAAAAAGGAGTGAAGAAAAAGATCTAGCCAGAGAACAGGGTTCTGATTTGTTGAAACAGGGAGTTACCACTGGATGGGCAGAAAGGAGCCAATTGCAGAGAGTCTGGTACCTACTTAGAATTTGAGCTTTGTTTGGAATTCAGTGGATAATCTATGTTAGTTTTGTACCATAAAGAATAATTAGGCAAGCTTTCCATGTGGCTCTTTTTGTTAGAAGAAAATAATGTTGAAGTATGACACAAAAACTATAGTCTTTGTTTTCTTTCTTTAATGTTCTGATAGAATAATTTTTTAGACTTCATTAATTTATTTCCTAGTTTAAAATGCTTTCAACCAACCAACCAACCAACCAACCAACATCCTAAAACTATGAGAAGAGATTCTTAAGCATTGTTTAACTATTTCATATGGACAAAATGATTTTTTTGTTGTCATTAATCCCTGAACAGATGGCACTAGGCAAAAATCATATGCCCGAGATATGTTGACATCTCTTCATTATTTGGATAACCGCTTTGTTCAGCCTCGTCTAGAGAGTTTAGCTTCTAGAAGTCGTTGGAAAGAACAATATAAGGTATATGGTTTGTTTTTGAATCTTTGGTGGGGGTATAGGGACAGAGGACTCTCAGGATTTCAATGTAACAATCAGACTGAATGATCTTCTAAAGTAGGGACATTTATTTGTTAAATAGTCTGCTTATTATTTCTCACCTCTTCTAAAAGCTATTATTGTTTTAACCTTCCACACTAACTATATCTGTCCAATAATTCAGTGGTTCCAAACAACAAATAACTTCTAAAAATCCCTAGTGCATAGCCCATTTTTAAAAATGGGATTAGCTTTCAAGATGTTAATTGTTTCAGAAAAGAAAGTTTCATAGACAAAGAAATTTGGCTGAGTTTAGTTTAGTTTCTTTACTGTAAGACTTTCAGGAGCATTAATGTGTAAATTTAAACTGTAAATACACAAGAGGGGGATATAGAATTACGATACTCTATTTGTCTTATATAGTATAAGGCTCTTTTTCATGAAATATTTTTGCTTTCTAAGATGTTTGATTTCCGTAAAATATTGTTTGGGAAACACTAGCCTAAGAATGGACATTCATTCTTGTCTACCTTAAGATCTTGTAATTCTACCAATTTGGGGAAGCACCTTTTTAATTTATAAGATTTGCAAGATTCCATTGTATCCTCTAGATTTCTGATCATATCTCTAAATAGTAGAGGATGTATAAAAGGTTTTTTTTTCTTTGCAGTTTTTGGCCAGGGTTGGGCCTGAACCCGCCACCTCCTGTATATGGGGCTAGTGCCCTACTCCTTTGAGCTACAGGCGCAGCCCAATGTATATACGATTTTTAAGGTCCCCCCCCCACTTCTAACATTTTATGTTCTAATGATTAGCAAGAGGAAAATTGACAAAAATAATAGAAGTTTAAGCTCATTATAAAGTCATTCAAGTGCTAAATGATTAGCTTCTCTACTTCACTACTGGGATTTTCATTCAAGGCCTGTTCATCCTTCAATTATCTGTTGATAAATTAGCCATGGAGGGTTATGTTTAATAGACCTTTGTAGAGTTATGAAAAGAATTATAGAACCTAAAATTGTAGAGGTTTAAGTTTAGGGCTACTATGTATCTCTTTTTGACATTAGGTAAGTTTTTAACTTCCCCGAATCCCAATTTCTTCCTCAAATCAAGAGAATATTTACCCATGTAAAGGAAAATATCATATTTATTTTCTTTGAGGATAAGTAGACCTTACAACATAGCATAAATATTGTTTTCTTTAATAGAAATAAAAATAGCTTATACCAGCAAGCCTTGTTTTATTGTGCTTAACTTTATTGCACTTTGCAGTTACCTTTTTTTTTTTTTTTTTTTGAGAGAGTCTCTCACTATGTTGCCCTCAGTAGACAGCTGTCATGTCATGGCTCTCAGCAACCTCAAACTTTTGGGCTTAAGCGATGCTTTTGCCTCAGTCTCCCAAGTAGCTGGGACTATAGGCACCTGCCACAACACCCAGCTATTTTCTTGTTGTAGTTGTCATTGTTGTTTGGCAGGCCTGGGCTGGATTTGAACCCGCCAGCTCTGGTGTGTGTGGCCAGCACCCTACCTGCTGAGCCACAGGCCCTGAGCCAACAGTTATCACATTTTTTACAAATTCAAACTTTGTAGCAACTTTGCTGCAAGCAAAGATGTTACACTGCCATTTTGCCAGCCACATATGCTTGCTCTGTGTCTCTGTGTCACATTTTGTTAATTTTTACATATCTAAAACTTTTCCATTATTATATCTGTTATAGTATATATAGTATACTATATAGTATAGTATTGTACTATATAGTATAGTATATATAACAGTATATATACTATAACAGATATAACAGAGTAGATACTATAACAGATATAACAGTATAGTGATCTTTGATATTAATAATGTAATTACTTTGTGGTGCCACAAACTATACCCTTATAAGAGGGTGAACATAATTTATAAATGTCGAATATGTTCAACATACTCCACCAACTGACCATTCTTCCTTAGGCTTTCCTATTCTCTGAGACAGAACAATATTGAAATTAGGCCAATTAGTATGTTCATATTGTCTCCCAGTGTTCAATTCAAAGGAAAAGTCATATATCTCTCACTTTAAATCAAAAGCTAGAAAGGATTCAGCTTTTTGAGGAAGGCAAGTCAAAAGCTGAGAAAGGCTGAAAGCTAGAACTATTATGCCAGTTAGCCAAGTTGTAAATGCAAAGGAAAGTTCTTGAAGGCACTTCAAAGTGCTACCAATGATAAAATAGTGAAACAGACTTATTGCTGATATGAATAAAGTTTTAGTGGCCTGGATGGAAGATCAAACCAGCCACAACATTCCCTTAAGCCAAAGAAAGGCTAATCCAGAGCATGGCCCCCATTCTTTTCAGTTCTATGAATATTGACAGAGGTGCAGAAGCTGCAGAAAAAATGTTTGAAGGTAGCACAGATTGGCTCATGAGGTTTGAGGAAAGAAGCTATCTTCATAAAAGTGTTAGGTGAAACAGCAAGTGCTTATGTAGAAGCAGTGTAATGGGAAGATCTAGCTAAGATCATTGATGAAGGTGGCTGCACTAAACAGTGTATTTTCAACATAGATGAAAGAGCTTTCTATTAGAAGATGACATCTAGGAGTTTTATAGCTAGGGAAAAGTCAATGCCTGGCTTCAACACTTCAAAGGACAGGATGATTCTCTTGTGAGGGGCTAATGCAGCTGATAACTTTTAGATTGAAGCTAATGCTCATTTATCATTCCAAAATCTTAGTGCTCTTAAGAATTATGCTAAATTGAGGGCCCGGCACAGTGGCTCATGCTTTAATCCTAGCATGAGCCTAGCGTGGATTGCTTGAGCTCATGAGTTCAAGACCAGCCTGAGCAAGAGCGAGACCCCCATCTCAAAAAAAAAAAAAAAAAAATGGTTAGCGGTTGTGGCAGGCACCGGTACTCCCAGCTATTCAGGAGGCTGAAGCAAGTGAATTGCTTGAGCCCAGGAGTTTGAGGTTGCTGTGAGCTATGATGCCATGCCACAGCACTCAACCAGGGTGACAAAGTGAAACTCTGCCTCAAAAGAAAAAGAATTATGCTAAATTGACTCTTCCTGTGTTCTATAACCAAAACTACAAAGCCTAGAAGATAGCACATCTATTTACAGCTTGGTATACTGAATATTTTAAGCCCACTGTTGAGACCTACTAGTCCAAAATAGATTCCTTTCAAAATATTACTGTTCTTTGATAATATATTTGGACACCCAAGAGCTCTGCTAGAGATAGGCAGTGAGACTGATGTTATACATGCATATTCATGCCTGTAACACATTCATTCTGCAACCCTTACATCAAGGGGTTATTTAAACTTTTAAGTATTACTTTTTAGGAAATAATTTTTTTAAGGCTATAGGTAACAGATAGTGATTCCTCTGATGGACTGGACAAAGTAAATTAAAAACCTTCAGAAAGGATTCATCATTCTAGATGCCATTAAGAACACATGTTGTTTGGGAGAGGAAGTCAAAATATCAACATCAATGGGAGTTTGGAAAAAGTTCATTCCAATCCTCATGATGACTTTGAGGCATTCAACACTTCAGTGAAGGAATTTGCAGCATATGTGGTAGAAATAGCAAGAGAACTAGAAGTGGAACCTGACGACGTGACTGAATTGCTTTAATCTCATTTAAAAACTTCAACAGATGAGGTGTTGCTTCTACAGATGAGCAAAGAAAGATATTTTGAGGGATGGAATTTGCTTCTAGTGAAGATACTGTGAATGTTGTTGAAAGGAGAACAAAGGATTTAGAATATTACATACACTTAGTTGATAAAGGAGTGGCAGGATTTGAGAGGATTGACTCTAATTATGAAAGAAGTTCTACTTTTGGCAAAATGCTATCAAATAGTATCACAGGCTATAGAGAACCATTTTGTGAAAAGAAGACTCATTTGATGTAGCAAACCTCAGTGTTGTTTTACTTTAAGAAATTGCCACAGCACCCCAGCCTTCAGCAGCCACTACTCTGATCAGTTAGCAGACACCAACACCAAAGCAAGACTCTACCAGCACAAAATGACAACTTACTGAAGCCTCAGATGGTTATTAGCGTTTTCTAGCAGTAAAGACTTTTTAAATTCAGGTATATACATTGTCTTTTAGACATAACACATAATATAGTATAAATATAACTTTTACATACAATGGGGAAAAATTTGTGTGCTTCACTTTTTTGCTGTATTAGTTTATTGATGGTGTCCTGGAACCAAACCCATAGTATCTCTGAAGTATCTCATTTAATAGTATCTTATTTAATCTTCAATGTTACCCCATGAGGAAGACGCTATTATTTCCTCAATTTTAGAAATGAGCAAATTCTAACTTACAAAAATTAAGTAATAAGATTTCAGAGTTAGTAATTAGGCATATTTAAACCTGGAGTCTATTAGACTCTAAAGCACATGCCTTTATGCGCTACTACACTTTACCCTACCATGTTAGACTATACTGAATTTAGATAACCCAATGTTGAAATAATAACTGTAATATATAAAAAAATGAGCTGAAAAATTTAGAGACATGCATGATTTAGTAAGATCTTAGGTTATACTGCAAAAGATAAATAATATGATGAACAAACAAAAAAAACTTCTGATAACTTAGCAATGTGTATTTTTTGCTTATATATCCAGTGTAAGTTGACAGGGTGCTCTGCTCATTGTAGTCACTCAGGGAACCAAGCTGAGAGTATTTTCTTAGGGGTTTCATCTTACCATGTGTGTCCATGAATACCACAGAAATAGGAAGGGAAGTGGTTAGTCACTCATTCAGTCTGAATTGGATCCCGTGACACTTTTCACAAAGTTCCATGAAGTACGAGAAATATGAAAATGTAGACAAAAAAATGTTGTTTCAAATCATACAATCAATGTAAAAAGGAAACTGTCACTGTATTGGATTAAATAAATTACCATCAGGCTGGTCTGGTAGTAGAAATGAATGTGCATGAATAACCATGCTAATACCCTCATTGTGAACAGTTCAAATACTGTGGTAAAACCTAATCAGCTAATTAGCACAGTAGTGTCTAGCACAGACCTAGACCATAAGCATAAACACTCAGGCACAAGTCATTCCATAGATTGATAAAGTTATTTTATGAATGCAAACTATTTTCTGAGTTTATTTACTGATTGACAGCTGAGCTATTAGATTACCCGAATGAATACTAGGACATGTAGGAATCCCACTTTCAATTTGTTCATTTTCACAGGAATATCGCAAATAATGACAAGAGAATTAAAATATTTCTGGAATATTGTGTGGAAAATATTATGATATATATATAATAGAGAATGAATGTGATTTTTTCTCAATTTTTAACTACCTTAAATGAACTCTTTTTCTTACGTTATTCTGAATTTTTGCTGTTAATTCTTTCCTATTTTTCACTAATATTTCAATAACACCAACTAGAGATGAGAAGATGGAAGTCAATTAAAATCTATCCTATCAAGAACACTATTTAGCAGATCCTACATGTGAGAGATATGAAACTAATTTTTTCCAAGTATGATTTCTTTTCAGAAAAGAAAAGAAATATAGTTTTTAATAGCCAAAACTATAAATTCATTTTTTTATATTAAAAAATATCTTATCAAATACCTACTACATGCTGAGTATTAAAGTAAAAAATGCCTGGGTGTTTGGCTCTTGTATCTCTTCTTAGTGTGATTCCTCAGAAAAGTTTTAATTTGGTTAGATTTTTATTATATTTTTTCTTTTAAACCTTATTGTATTTTTAAATTGTTTTCAGGAACGGGTAGAAAATTATTCTAATGTCAGTATCCATTTGAAGAATCCTGAAGACTGTTCCTGCCAAGCTTGTGGATTGCATCGCCACTGTAGATATTCAGTGCATTTATCAGGAAAGTTGTATAACACCAGAACCATGGAAACAGATGATTTTATGTCACATGATAAACAGGTATTTTTTCCTCTCATTTTAGTTTACAGTATTTAGAAATTTTCAGTTCATAAACTTGTATAAATAACTCTAAGAAATGTTTGCAAGTAGAGAAAACAACCAGAAAGAAAGGGAAGGGAGTACAAGGAAAGAAGTTATAATTTTTGAATGTGAAAAAGATGTCTTATATAGCACATACTTTCCTAATTCAGTGAGATAATGAAGTCAGTACATATTCCCTAAGTACACATTACCCAAACTTAAGGGTACAGGATGGGAGTGACGAGAGATAACACAAAGGCACAGGGACAGAGGCCTTCTTTGCATCCAAAAGAGAATTCGATCCAAGTGGAAACTCTTATGGCAGGTAAGCCATCAAGTTGGTAATCCACAAGTAAATAAGAGAAGGTGGCTATCCATCCTAATATGAGAGAATTCAGAGAACACGGTGCTTCAACCTAGACCATATTAGAAGTATGTCAGAATCTCTCAAGCAATCTCCCTACATGTTTAAGATACTGTTAATTGGGCGGCACCTGTGGCTTAGTAGGTAGGGCACTAGCCCCATAGGCCCAGGGTGGTGGGTTCGAACCCAGCCCTGGCCAAACTACAATGACAACAACAACAACAACAAAAAGATGCTATTAATTCTGAATAAACAGATAAAACTAGAGAATAAGTATTTGATAGACAGTGCAGAGAAGTACAATTTGAAGTAATAAAAAGTGCAAATGTTGACTACTTATATTTTTTAATCTTTCTTTATAAGAGTGCTGCATTTATAAATTCAAAAATACTAATATTGAGAGCTTTCACTGGTGAACGTGCATATTCAGGAAGGGTCTGTATGATTGGAGAGGTAGTTCGAGACCTAAAGTTGTCTCTAAACCCTTCCAGTCAATTATTAAGATGGAAATATTATTTGTTTGAATTATTCTACTAAATTGGAAAGTTTGATTCCTTCATACTATTGGGCAATAATTGACCAGATCTCTTTGAGCAGTCTGGGTTGCAAGAATCATTTAGGAAGTTTGTATAGGGACAGTGAATTCAGAATTTATCTTTTAATGTTTTGTTTGACAAGTTATAATAAAATATAAATATAAATAAGTGTATAAATCTAGAAAAATATATTTCTATCCTCATCATAGCCATAGAAAATCTCCTCATTATTTAAACCCCAATCTATTATACATTGAATCCTAGAAAAATGATTTAATAAATTAAAGACCATGTTGTGTTGCATAAATCAAATATATATATGGCATTGTAGCTCACAGCAACCTTAAACTCTTGGGCTCAAGAGATCCTATTGCCTCAGCCTCCCAAGTAGCTGGGACTACAGGTGCCTGCCACAACGCCTGGCTATTTTTAGAGACAGGGTCTCGCTCTTGCTCAGGCTGATCTTGAACTCAATAAGCTCAAGTAATCTGCCCTCCTTTTCCTCCCAGAGTACTAGGATTACAGGCGTGAGCCCCTGCATCTGGCCCTTAAATCAAACATATTGTTCTACATTCCTGGGCTTGCTATCTACAGCTAATCCTGAAGAGGGAGGTGAAGTTATAAAACCATTTTTAGAGTTCTGACATTCCTGTGAAGGAATAAAGATTCAGTATAAAATGGCTGACTCAAATATCTAAAAAAAAAAAAAAGAGAGAGATCTTATGAAATAAAAGCAAAGAATATTAATATTCCAGTTAAACACACAGTGGAAAAATACAAAAGTTAAGAAATATATGGAAAAATCCTTTTTCTCCATATAAAGACATACAATTAAAATTACCTTAAGGGCTAGGCATAGGGTTCATGCCTGTAATCCTAGCACTCTGGGAGGCCAAGGCAGGAGGATCCCTTGAGCTCAGGAATTCAAGACCAGCTAGCTGGTGCAAGAGCAAGACCTCTATCTCTACTAAAAAAAGAAATTATTACCTGGGTGTTGTGGTAGGCACCTGTAGTTCCAGCTACTTGGGAGGCTAAGGCAGAAGGATTGCTTAAACCCAGGAGTCTGGCATACTAGCCTGGGCAACAGAATGAGACTCAGTCTCAAAAAAATAAGTAAAATAAATTATCTTAAGATGCCAATTGATAGCTGTTAAAGTAGCAAAATATTTTCCAATAAAATGATAAAATTCAGTGCTATCAATGTTGCTCTGAAACTGTTTAAGTTCATGGAAAGTAAGATTCCTAGAGGAAGAAAGGATATAATACATCTGTTTTAAATACTGGATAGCCACATATAGCCAGAATCACAGAACTATACATATTCAGTGCCTATAAATTTATCCTGTGCAAATCAATTCAATAAAAGCCAATGACATAGTGTTCGCTTTGGCAGCACATATACTAAAACTAGAACAATACAGAGAAGATTAGCATGGCCCATGGGAAACGATGACATGCAAATTTGTGAAGCATTCCATACTTTTAAAATCATTTTATCGTAAGGACATTTGCACTAGATTGTATATAGCAGCTCAATTTACAATCGCCAAGATATGGATACAACCTAAGTGCCCATGAACTATGAACCCGTGAATGGATTAACAAACCATGGTGTGTTTATATACCATGGAATACTATCAGCCATTGAAAAAGATGGTGACTTTTCATCTTTTTTATTAACCTGGGTGGAGGTAAAACACATTCTTAGTAAAGTAGATGATATAATACACTCCCGCACAAGGGAAAAACTCAATCAAGTCAAGTTGGTTGGAAGGGTGAAAAGGGGAGGGAGGATAGAGGAGGACAGAGGGGGATTGGTGTACTCCCACACAATATAAGGGTATATGTTATATATGGCTCACCTGGATGTGGGACACAATTACAACAGCGACTTTACCTATCAAATGCAAACATTGTAACCTAATTGTTTGTACCCTCATATTAATCTGGAAAAAAAAAAGCCAATGACACAATCTAGAGTTCGTTGAAGCATTATTTGTAATACAAAAAAATAGAAGTAATCCAAATATTAGGATGGTGATTTAACAGCCTATGATATATCAGCATTATGTGATGGAATATAGATAATGTTAAAATGTTACAAAGATTATGATATAATGCTAGGTGAAAGTGAAATAATAAGCAGTAAATATGCTGTTATCGCATGTATATAGGAATATGTGTATATAGCTATATGCAAGCAGTAACCTAGTTATTGTATGTATTAAAAGAATGTGGGCTGGCCACAGTGGCTGATGCCTATAATCCTAGGACTTTTTGAGGCTGAGGTGGGAGGATCACTTGATCTCAGGAGTTTGAGACCAGGCTGGACAACATAATGAGACCCTGTCTCCACAAAAACAAATTTTCTTTTTTTAATCAGCCAGGTATGGTTGCATATGACTGTAGTCTAAGTAAGGTAGGAGGCTCATTGGGGAGGATCACTTGAGCCCAAGAATTCAAGGCTACAGTGAGTTATGATCACACTACTGTACTCCAACCTGAGTGATAGAGTAAGACCTTGTCTCTAAAATTAAAATTAAAAAATAAAAGTAAAAGTACAAAGGAATATGATTGAAATTCTTCAATATGAAATTGCTTTCTAAGTAATTTTTTCTTTAATAAGAATAACTTATTAAAATCTATTTTATATCCTACTGAAATACAGTATCAATGCATGTGTGTAAAGAAGGGAAAAAGGAAAAGAAAAATAAACCCATTTATAATCCAGAGCATTAAATAAACTGTGCCTAACCCTAGACCCACCCTGAGATTATTTTGAAAATGAACTCTTCATTTTGTGTTGCTGCTTGTAGGAACATAAAATTGAGACTCTTTAGGATTAATTAGTGTTCTTTTTGAAGGTGCAAATAATACCTTAAAAGAATTCACTTAACAGTGAGTTTAATTAATGACAAAGCTTTTCTTTTTACTTACCTGAGATTAACTGCTTGAAAGAAGGATGCTTTGATGGATGGAGAGTAAAATTTGTGGAAGAGAGTAATTTAGTTATAGCTGCAATGGGTAAGGGAGGTGAAGTTGTGCCTTATTGTGGTGAAATTTGAGGGTATACATGAGAAGAAGGAGAGATGTGAAATCTGAAAGGCAGTAGGAGAACTATAAACAATCTTGAATTAATTTTCAATTTTACCTAGAGTCTTTCCAGACTCAGTGAGCAACTTAAGATTTGTTGGGAAGAGATGGGAAAAAAACAGACCAAGAGGAAATAGAATCCTTTGGCTTGGGCTATTGCATTGTTTCTGGAAACCTAGAAATGAAAAAGAAACTTCTCAGACTTCCTTTTCTACAGAGAATCTTGTTTCCATGTTCTTCATACTATAACTTCTATGAGGAGCTGGTTCCTCTGCATATAAATGAGAACCTAGAAAAACACTTCAAAGTTATACAGTTAGTTGGATATTACCAAGTCTGCGTAGGACTTGTTTGATTTGATCTCCTTGCCTTGGTTTGTTAGCCACAGTGTTAATTTACATTTCCACATGATATATCAAATAAGTTATAAATCAGATTCTTTCTACTGCTTTGCAGTTCATCATCTGCTTAGAAATATTTTGTGACAATTTTTAGCTGTGTTTTCAGTCTTTGTATATATATATATATATATATATATATATATACGATCATTTGGTTCACACTAATAACTGGAGTGACTCAGTTATTCTCATATTTATCAGTTCATAGAACTGTGCTAATTCACTCTACATAGTGGAGCGGTAATTATTTATATGTTTTTTTGCTTATCTGGCTCATGAACATTTACCACTTATTTCTATCTCAGGCAATTTTTTGATACTGTCTTTCTTTCTTTTTTTTTGTTAACTTTTGTTTATTTTTTTTAATTAAGTCAAATACACATAGATCATGAATACATTTATGCATATGTGGGGTACAGTGTGTTGATTTTTGTATATATATGTAATCTGACGTGGTTACAACCAACCAATCAACATAGCTTTTGCCTCATTTACTTGAGTATTGTGTTAAAACATTTATGTTCTACATTTGACAGATTTGACTTGTACCATTGCAATATACTCCATAGGTGTGGTCCCGCCTTTTACCCTCCCTCTATCAAACCTCCTCCATCCCCTCCTTTCCCACTCCATTTCTCTCCTTCATTTTGGTCTATACTTGTATTCTATCTTTCATAAGAAAGTGTGAGTAAATGTAAGTAGGTTTCATAGAAGTACCGAGTACATTGGATACTTTTTCCTCCATTCTTGAGATACTTTACTCAGGAGAATATGTTCCAGGTCCCTCCACGTAAACATAAAAGAGGTAAAGGCTCCATCTTTTTTAAGGCTGCATAGTATTCCATGGTATACATATACCACAATTTATTAATCCATTCATAGGTCAGTGGGTACTTGGGCTTCTTCTATGACTTAGCTATTACAAATTGAGCTGCAGTGAATAATCTGGTTAAAATATCTCTTTTGCAAAGTGATTTCTGGTCTTTTAGTTATACTCCTAGTAGAGGACTTGCAGGATCCAACAGCAGGTCAATTTTTAGATTCCTGAGTGTTCTCCAAAGTTCTTTCCAAAAGGAACGTATTAGTTTGTATTCCCACCAGCAGTGGAGAAGTATTCCCTTTTCTACACATCCATGCCAACATCTGTAGTTTTGGGATTTTGTTATGTGGGCTACTCTTACTGGAGTTAGATGGTATCTCAAAGTGGTTTCGATTTGATTTCTCTGATGATTAAAGATGACGAGCATTTTTTCATGTGTCTGTATACCGTGCATTTGTCTTCTTCAGAGAAGCTTCTGTTCAGTTCTTTTGCCCATAGTGAAATGGGATCACTTGTTCTTTTCTTATTAATAAGTTTGAGTTCTCTGTGGATTCTGGTTATCAGACCTTTGTCAGAAATGTAACCTGCAAATATCCTCTCCCATTCTGAGGGCAGTCAACTTGCTTTATTTGCTGTGTTCTTGGCAATGCAGAAGCTTTTAATCTAGTTTGATCAGATCCCAGTAATGTATTTTTGCTTCAGTTGCCCTGGGGGTCTTCCTCATAAAGTTTTCTCCCAGGCCAATTTCTTCAAGTGTTTCTCCTGCACTCTTTCCAAGAATCTTTATGGTTTCATGTCTTAGGTTTAAGTCTTTTATCCAGTGAGAGTCAGTTTTTGTTAGAGGTGAAAGGTGTGGGTCCACTTTCAGTTTTCTACAAGTCGCTAGCCTATTCTCCCAGCACCATTTGTTAAATAGGGAATCTTGCCCCCAGTATAAGTTTTTGATAGGCTTATCAAATATCAAATAATGATAAGTGTCTGAGTTCATCTCTTGGTTCTCAATCTGTTCCATACATCTACCTCTCTATTTTTTGTGCCAATACCATGCTGTTTTGATCACTATTGATTTATAGTATAGTCTGAAGTCTGTTAGCATGATTCCACCTGATTTGTTTTTATTTCTGAGTAATGTCTTGGCTATTCAAGGTTTTTTTCTGTTTCCATATAAAATGAAGTACTAGTTTTTCCAGATCTTTAAAGTATTACAGAGGTGCTTTAATGGGAATTGCATTAAATCTGTAGATTGCTTTGGGTAGTATGGACATTTTAACAATGCTGATTCTTCCCAGCCATGAGCGTGTTATGTTTTTCCATTTGTTAACATCTTTGGCTATTTCTTTTCTCAAAGTTTCATAGTTCTCTTTATAGAGATCTTTCATGGCCTTTGTTAGGTACACTCCCAGATATTTCATTTTCTTTGGCACTACTGTAAAGGGAATAGACTGTTTTTTCAGCTTGACTATTGTTGGTATATATGAACGCTACTGATTTGTGAGTATTGATTTTGTATCCTGAGACGCTGCTGTATGCCTTGATCACTTCTAAGAGTTTTGTGGTTGAGTCCTTGGGGTATACGATCATATCATCTGCAAAAAGTGAAAGTTTGATCTCCTCTGACCCAATATGGATACCCTTGATTGCCTTCTGTTGCCTGATTGCAATGGCTAAGACTTCCATTACAATGTTAAATAGCAGTGGAGATAGTGGGCAACCGATACTGTCTTTCTTTCTTTCTTTTTTTTTTTTCTTTTTTTCCGAGACAGAACCTCAAGCCGTCACCCTGGATAGAGTGCTGTGGCATCACGGCTCACAGCAACCTCCAACTCCTGGGCTCAAGCGAGTCTCCTGCCTCTGCCTACCAAGTA
>CAUYRH010114270.1:0-37042 GCA_963574655.1 Perodicticus potto | reverse complement strand
ACCCATACACCTATATATACCCCGAGACTAAAAGCCTAAAGGGGGAGATGGGGAAAGACCGGGAGAGAAATGGAGAGAGCTTTTCTCTCTCCACTTGAGTTCTCTCTCTCTACCAGGAGCTTTAGAGTTTTCTATATTATTTTCTGTAAATAAATTCTGTCTTATCACTGGAAAAAAAAAAAGAAAGAAAATTCCATGAAGGCTGTGTTAAACAGTTTTATGAAAACATTTCAGATTGTATATGAAACCAGCACATTGTAACCCTTGACTGCAATAATGTATGCAGCTGTGATTTAATAAAAAAAAAAAAAAGGAAAATAGAGACCATACTTTATGTTCCAACAAAACATTCAAAAAAAAAAAAAAAAAGAATGTAGTTAATGTCTGTAGGACTCAGTGGTACAGACAGCCAGCAATTACTTTCCAGTCCAACAAATTTTCTGTGTAGACAAAGACATAAATCTAGTCACCAGTGCCCTCAGGAACAAAATTGTCAACATATTATCTCAGTTATGGTATTTCTATATAGGGATTATTTTTGATGTTGGCCTAAAAGCACAGGAATTAAATATTACATGTTTCTCTAGGGCAACTGCCTTCCAGTCTTACTGAGAGTATCTAAGGAATACATGAGGATTTTGTTTAAAATAAAGATTTTTAGAGCCCATCCTCAGAAATTCTGGTTTATTAAGAGTGGGATAAGACCTAATGTCTGCATTTTTCTCAGCCTCCTCCTTCCTATCCTTCTTGACATTCTCAAAGAAATGGTCCACTGGCATCTAATATAGAGCACTGCTCTAGGAATTTGGAATAATTTATGATACTCCCTAATTTAATTTTCTGACTAGAAACATTTCCAACTCTAAGACGTAGGGGGAAACGTAAAGGTTAAAGAATAACTACAGCCAGGCCAAAGAGGGGAAATAATTCTGTCAAACTACTAATATTTGCCTTAATTACAGCAGCCCAATCAAGAAAACAACAGTTTCACAGGGTCTTATAATAAATTGAATGATTGTCACAAAGGCTTGAGGACCTAAAGTTTCCCAGCTGGTAGCCAGCCAACCTTATACTTTGTCTTTTCTTTAGAAATCCAAGAGTTCAGTACTGAAAAAAAATAAAAAAGAAACTCTATTATCTTAAGTATAAATAATAGGCTGAAAAGAGTGATTTAGAACATGCTTCTTTAAGAAAGAAATGAGGTGGGGTGGGGGAAGGAAAGGGTATTGAAAGCCTTTTAGGAAACAAGTAAAAATGAGAATCAGGCTTGTTACTTTCCCTGAAACTGGTTTGGAAGTATGATCAGTCAGGGTGTCAGGAGAAAGCAAATGGAACATTGGAGGATATGAAAAGATTAAAACAGAGGTCATTTACCCCCCAAAAAGATGAATTTGGTGCAAAAAGGCAATTAATCAATAACTGACACATTCAGAGCAAGCATGATGGAGAACAAGGGTGAAGTGGTAAACCCAGTCAGATTGTGCAGGGCTTCTCAGCCACTGGAGGGAATGTGCATTTTAATAATAATCTACTGAAAGGGTTTGAGCAGAGGGTTAAAGAAACAAGGGAAGAAGCAATGAGATCAGTAGGTTGTAATTGTAATAAGCCTGATGATGATTGATGGTGACTAGGACTAGGGAGGAATCTGTAGAACTGATGAGAAGTGTTTGGAAGAAGAATCTGTGAGACTTTACCATGGATTCATGTAACTTACGGCCAAAGAGTTTTCTAGTTCTCTGGCAAAAGGACAAAGTCTAGCACAGCATATATGGGAATTTAGAGGACTGTAGGAAGCTTCTCCTCGTATGATTGCCAAGTCAGTTAAATAATGAGTATTGTAGCATCTTTTGTGGTTGAACTTATATTTAACTTCCTCCTTGTCAGTTAAAATATTCAAGAATGTTAGGCTATAAGAGAGCAGTAAAATTCAAAACCAATGTACTTCGGCAATTACCCCTCAACACACTAGACAATGCTATTAGCAAGAGTAGAAATAGCAGTGAGGAACATGCACTTTGTTACCGAAGTAGAAAGACTATAAAATGATTCACAGGGCAAATGAGCTTGTATTTTTGAACTTTTTACTGCAACCCACAGTAACAGACATATTTTATTAGTGACTCAACAAATATGTGAAATGAGACAAAATCTTCACCAAACGTACAAGCCCTTACTCCATAGTTTTTATTCTAGTTCATAGGTTAATAGCAGCTGTATCCTTCTGAATTATTTTCTTGAGCCACTAATGAGTCATAAATCTTCAGTTCAAAACATATGGACCAGAGAGTTTAGGAAAATCTCTCCTTCCCACTCTCAGTGGCTGCATTTTTTTGTGCAAACTCTTCACGTGTGGGCAGTGCCTGTTTACTAGCTGATGCCAAGGGACCGTACAAAAATTTCTCCTTTGCGTTATCTAACTCAGAAGGAAGTTGCACTTAGGGGTGAAGTATAGACTTTAGATTTAAGATATCATATTGGATCGCAGAAGATCTAGTTTTATATTTTGACAGTTATTGTCTATCTTTCTCATCAGATCCCATGTTCCTCCAGGTAAGGAAGTTAAACTAACCTGCATATCTGCAAATGCAGTCACTTCAGGTTGCTAGTATAAAATACCACAGCTTACATGGCTTATAAGCAACAGAGATTTATTTCTCATAGTTCTGCAGCCTAGAAGTTGGAGACCAGGGTGCTAGTGTGGATAAGTTCTGGTGATGGCTCTCTTCCGAGCTACAGATAGCTGTGTTTTTGTTGGGTCTTCGCACAGCAGAAAGAGGGCAAAGGGCTCTCTGGGGTCCCTTTTATAATGTCATCAATCTCATTTGTGAGGACTCTACCCTCATGATTTAATGACCTCCTAACGCAGTAGTTCTCAACCTTCCTAATGCTGTGGCCCTTTAATACACTTCCTGTGGTTCGCGACCCACAGGTTGAGAACCACTGTCCTAAAGTCTCCTTCTCCTAATACCATCACGTTCTGGGTTAGGCTTCTAACATATGAATTTTGGGGGACACGTTTAGTTCACTTTACTTAAGAAACCCAAGATGTTTTATCATGCTGAGTAATTGCTCGTAATTATTGTGTAGTGAAATGAAACCAAACACTAAGTAATAAATATATTATAACTTTAAATTGAATCATGGAATTGCAGAAACTTAGATTTTTTTTAAAATCACTTTTGCTGTTTTACAAGGATATATAAATTTAGAACTTTTAAAATTGTTTTATCTTCCTCATAGCAAAACTTTTGTTCCTTTCACATTTTGCAGTTTTCTTAGTTCTTTTACATAATATTTTCTCGATTGAAATTAAAATAGCCCAATGAAGTAGGCAAGACAAATATCACTTCTATTTTTATCAGGATAAAAGCCAAACCTGTTCTTAGTAGAAAGGAAACATTGTGATCTGAACCTCATCTATTTCTATAGCTCCCACTCACATCTCTGTCCACCACTCAACGACTATATTAAATACTTATGATTTCTTCCCCAAACTTGTGGTTTTTATAATCAATATCTTTGTAGACATTTTGTTTTCCTCTGACTGAAATGCTGATTCCTGCCCCAACCTCAGCTTTGCCTGGCTAATTTCTACCCATCCTTTGAAACTCTCTGAATATTTCTATTTCTACGAAATATTTAGCAAAAGTAGGATGAGCGACATGAGTTAGGAGGATATTAGAGTAAACCAGATAAGAGATGAATGGGTCAATGAATGAGAAAAGTAGAGCTGTAAGCCATGCTGTACTGCCCCATGGGAGGCTTGGCTGCTATATAACTACTGTCTTCTTTCTGCCGCGGGATCAGGAGCTCCCTCGTGATACCCCCGTGCCAAAGATCGCGCTACGCCACCTACTTTGATGTTGCCGTTCTTCGCTGCCTGCTCCAGCCCCACTGGTCTGAAGAAGGCACCCAGTGGTCTCTGATGTATTATCTACAAAGGCTACGACACATGTTGGAGGAGAAGCCTGAAAAGCCCCCAGAGCCAGATATTCCCCTCCTGCCCAGACCCCGGAGTAGCTCAATGGTGGCAGCAGCCCCCTCGCTCGTGAACACACACAAAACCCAAGTAAGACAAATTCTGTCCATTGTCATTGGAATCAACAACTCTTTTGATTTCTGTACCTCCAGTTCTCACTCCAGTGTTGACTGTCTGCTTGGTGGATTTCTATGTTGGCATCCTCCTTCCCCTTGCACCTTTCTCTGAGGGACCCTTTTGCAGCTTTTTAGCATTCAATCTACCATTCAAAGAAGTGCACCTCTGACTTCAAGGGAATTTAGTGTAAGCCTTAGTTTATCCAGAATAGTGGAGTTGGATAGTCATAAAGTACTAATTAATAGAGAGTTCTAACATTTAATCTCTTGATTACTAATATCATAAATTGTGTGTTGACACTAGAATTTTACTGAACCTTTGAACCTCCTTTGCATAATTCAAAAGTTTCCAATGTGTCAATGCCATCATGGGAAATATCGCTTTCTGATCATCTTCCTTCATTTATTATAAATGTTTGAAGACATCAACTGAGTGCACACTGATGTGGCCACATCCCCATGAAAATTGCTTTTTGATAAATGAATGTCTTCATATCAACTTTATCATCCTGAGCACTTGTTTTCTTCCCCTTTCTCATCAACACTGTACATTGAAAATGTAGAGAAAAATGTGACTTGGGTGTTCCAGTTGTTTGAATTTACTTAAATGTGAATTTAACTGGGTCTCCAAATTTTTTCTGCTTATTCTGAAAGTAAGCATGAGCAATATCAGAGTATAAAAGAAACATACTCTCTTTTCATAGTAGATATTCTGTCCCAAGTGGATATCTTCTTTGGTGAATCATTAAATGGAAAAATACTCTTGTCAATTATAAAAAAAAAAAAAAGAAATATTCAATGTCTCCCATTTTCTTAGCATTCTAGATCTGAGGGTGCATGGCCTAACCTCTGAAAACTCAAAACAGAAGTTAAAATTACTATGAAACCTATTTTCTGAACAGTAGAATTTGTATTCTAAAAGTCTAGATATGCCGATTAAGTACTTCATAAATATATATATTAAAACCATAGGCATGTTCCTACTAAAAAATGTGACATCTTAGTAAGAAAAGTATCTGTATATAAAGTCCTAAGTCCTTGACCATTGTGTGTCTTTATTAAGGATCTCACTATGAAGTGTAATGAGGAGGAAAAATCTCTTAGCCCTGAGGCTTTTTCCAAGGTTTCGCTGACCAATCTGCGTAGGTCTGCAGTCCCAGATCTTTCTTCAGACCTGGGCATGAACATTTTTAAGAAGGTGAGTAGAGCTGCATATGCTTTTTGAATATTTTTGTAATTTTAAACATCAGTGGGGCCTGAGGTGTTTCTAGATCCTACAACAGTATCAGGCAGAGTGGGAAAGAGACCTACAGAAGAGAAGTCAGCTCCTAGCTATGACACTGGTTTGCAGGATGGCCTCATGTAAGGCTCTCTGTGAATATGAGTGTCATTCCCATTCTAAATGTTACTCCAGGCTGTCAGGAAGCTCAGTCCTAGTGCCATGTGTAAATTGCTTGGCATAGTGTGGTGATGAAGGTAGCTGTGGTCGCAGTGATGTTGACTCTGTATGGGTCAACTCGCTTTATCAAGTACCTTATGTAAATAGTCATCATTGAACCCTACGAGGTATTTATTCTCCCATTTTGGAGATAATAAACTGACTCTTAAAAACTTTTTGAAGTTTGCCAAAGATTGAGCCTGAATTCAAAAGTAGGTCTTCTAGCTAAATGGTAAACTCTTTTGAATCTACCACTCCATCCTCCTCTTTTAGAAGTGTATGGAGCTAATCAAATAGAAAAGAATATATGGAGCAAATATATATGTAGTGTTTTCCCCCTTTTCAAACTTATTAGTTTAATTATATCAAGGAAGAACACAGAACATTTCGTTAACTTATCTCTGAGTGCAAAGTGTTGCTCAGTAAGCAGTTAGGTCTGCTTTCGTTAAGAATACATCGTGAGCAAGTGCCACACAGTTTTTCTAAAAACATCGATCATGTGGGGGAAATGATGTTTTCAATACTGGCTACACATGAGAAATTTTTAAGAGTTCTTCAAAAATATGTTTCCAGGCCTGATCCCAGGCCAATTAAATCAGAATTGCTGAAGATTAGGCCCATGTACTGGTATATTTTGAAATGTTCCCAAGCAGTTCTAAACTCTCAGTCACACTTTGTGTTTACTTTGACTGGTACGAATAATGGATTTGTACCAGTGTATGCTCTGTATCTTTTTTGACTCTTCTTGGGAGCAGTGGCATACATTTGCTGTTGGCTGACTGAAACAATGATCTCAATCTTGTAAGATGGAAGGAAAGACATAGGCTGATCCATGTGGTGACTCAGGGATCCTGTACTCTAACAGTGTTTTACAAACTGTAATGTGCATCAGAATTATCTACCATGCTTGTTAAAACACATCCCTGGGCCTCACCTGCTGAGAATCTGATGCAGTATGTCTGAGAATTTGCATTTCTAACAAGTTCCCAAGTGATGCTAATGCTGCCGATCTGGGGACCACACTCTGAGAACTTCTCCTCTAACCCAACCTGGGAGATAAACTCATGGAATATATGTCCTTTTGCCTAGTTTTTATCACTTTCTTAACATGTGGAGATTTCTCCTATGATAGTCAGTGACTTTTTGGGTCTCCTCTTCCTGAAACATTTCCTGTATTTCACTGTAGCTCATGGAGCCCCTTGGGAGGCAAACCCTAACCTTCCCTCTGCTCTGTGCCTGTTCCTTCCCTCTTATCACTGTAGTTCAAGAGCCGCAAAGAAGATCGAGAGAGAAAAGGCTCCATTCCTTTTCACCACACGGGGAAGAGGAGGCCTCGAAGAATGGGAGTGCCATTCCTGCTCCATGAGGACCACCTGGATGTGTCCCCCACCCGTAGCACATTCTCCTTCGGAAGTTTCTCTGGGCTTGGGGAAGATCGGCGAGGCATTGAAAAAGGAGGCTGGCAAACCACCATTTTAGGTGACCACAAAGGCCTTCCACAGTGGGCAGGGCCTGGGCAACTTGTTCAGGATTGCATCTAGGGCTCCCAACAAACCTGGATCTTTCTTGAGCAATTCAATAATGAAATCTGGGCCAAATTACAGGTTCCCCAATAACAAAATAATGTTGTATCTTTACATCAAAGAAATGCAGATAATTGAATTAATTTTAAAGCAATCTGTATAATTAAACAGGTGACTGTCCTATCTCTTAGCTCACTCTAGATACAGAAATATGGCCTTAGAGGATTCTCTATGTTAACTTTCTTTGTGAATCAAAAGATAGACTTTTATTCAACTCTGATATTACCAACAAGGAAGAAACAAAGCAAAGAAAAAAAATATCTTTTTTGTCTCTGGATGGTATATTAAGAAGGCCAGCTTAAAATCAGGAGCTGGCAGCTAGCCAGGCACCAGCAGGTAGTTTCTGACATTTAGCTTAGATAAAGCCTGACCTTCTCATGGGCAGCTTCATCAATCACCTTGACCCTGAACACCCCCAAGGCAAGTTCAACTCCTGTTATTTTGACTATAGCCCCCCTCCCCTTCCACATATCCCCTCACTTCTTACTTCTCTCCATGGGAAAGACAAAATCTCATCAGTCTTTCCAATTTGTAAACAGTCTTATGGGAGCTTTTGTTTATTCCAGGGAAATTGACCCGACGGGGCAGTTCAGATGCAGCCACTGAGATGGAGAGTCTGAGTGCCAGGCACTCGCACTCCCACCACACCCTGGTGAGTGACCTCCCGGACCACTCCAACAGCCATGGAGAAAACACCATCAAGGAAGGTAGGTAGGAGGTGAGACCTGCAGGCAAGGGTTCAGATTTTTTTTCCTGTTTTTTGTTTCCTATTTTTATACCAATGAAAACAAGTATTTCTTTGTAATCTGTTCCCTCGTGTTTCTTGAAAACTTGTATTACTGTATTATATTGCTTGGTAATTTACTTGTTAACCATTCTTAGCATATCCTTTGTAGCAATAGCTATTTGGCAACACACTATATATGAGATGCCTCTCAGAAGAAAAGCAAGGACAGGTTATTCATAGTTGCCTTTGAAAGGTCATAAACCTCAGAGCTAGGAGGGCCTTTGGAAGATATGTAGATTCAGTGCTTCCAGTTCCTCTCTGAGCTCATTCTGAAGGGCCCGTCCTTGCAGCAGGAGGAAAGTCACTGCTTTTCAAGGCCACTGATATTTTCTTTTTAGGCAGCTTCTATTTCAGATAAGTGCCTTATGTGCTTTATGTGGAACAAACATGTATTTCTGGGTGGAATGAAGACAAGTTCTTATTCTGTACTTTTAACAAAATAATGGCTCTTATTCTTATGCCTTTATAGAAATATAATTTAATCCCTCTTTTTCCTGTTTCAAATATTCAAAGACATCGATTAGCTGCCACCACAAATTTATCCTCCGTTACTTTTAACCAAAGGAGAAAAAAATTATTTTTGTTTGTTGTTCCATAATTCACTAGATAAAAACAAGTATTATAGGTGTAGTAGGGTACTGGTGAAACTTATTAAATGTAGAGTATCAATGTCTTCATATAGTGATTGAGAAAATGCTATGAGGGCTATCTCTCACAGTACGATCAAAATGTTTCTGATTGTATATGAAGCACATTCTGCCCTATGATTGCACCAATGATTCTGCCCTATGATTGCACAATTATGATTTAATAAAATTATTAAAAAAAAACAAGTATTATAGATAAATAGTTTATATCAATATGAGCTATCATATATCACTAAGTAAAATCTACCTACTAAGATCAACTAAACTAAGTTAATGTTAGATAAAAGTTAAATCCTAACCAGGCTTACAAAAGCCAGTTGGAATTCACATATCTCAATAACCTTCGATATTTAACATGAATTACATGGCCTCAACAGCTTCTATATTTCCATGGTAGTTGAGAATAACTTTGAGACTATAAGTCAAATATTTATGAAAGCTACAGCTATAATTGTGGCCATGATTTAAATAATAGCACAATTGTCTAAGTGATGTTGCAGGTTAATATAGGAAAAACTAAGCAACTAACCATTGCTTTCACTTTATTAGTGCGATCCCAGATCTCCACTATCACAGTCGCAACCTTCAATACCACATTAGCGTCATTCAATGTGGGCTATGCAGACTTTTTCAGTGAGCACATGAGGAAGCTGTGCAACCAAGTGCCTATCCCAGAGATGCCACATGAACCCCTGGCATGTGCAAACTTGCCTCGAAGCCTCACGGACTCCTGCATAAACTACAGCTACTTGGAGGACACAGAACATATTGATGGGACCAATAACTTTGTTCACAAGAATGGAATGCTTGATCTTTCGGTAAGGAGAAAGAATTGTTTCCTACCAAAGCTAGAAAGATATTGACTCTTTGCTCTCATTTTTACAGGGTTGTGTAAAATAGGCATATACATTCCTAAAAATGTTAAACCTTAAAGTGAAAAGGCTATCCATATAAAAAATTTCACAAATGTGTCAACCATCACAGATGTATCTTTCCTTGGTTTTCAGGCATTGCATTAGATTTAATCTGATCTCAGAATATATTTGTAATCTGAAAACCACAGTGCATACTGAATACACATATATAATGGTATGCGTGTGTCCCAAATTCCATTTTTCTAGAATGAAAATAAAGTACTCTTTACTTTCTTTTGTTATATAAGCACCAGGATTACAGACTGCCTGTGCAGCCAGAAGAAAACAGATAGAACTTCTTAAAAGATTTAAGCTTGCTTTCTCAAGAATGCCTGCCGTGAGCACAGTTAATAGCAAATGAAAGAATTATCATATTTTACAATTATATTTCATAAATTTTTATTACATATTAGGGACATTGGTGTAACAAATAATTTAAAATACAAAATCAATAGAGGGACATAATTTAAATGCTCAAGTATTTTGGACATAACTCACTATGCTTCAGTATTCCCCTTAAGTGTCTATATCACAGCAAGTTTTAGAAGAGTTAAATGAGATAATACATGTATGTGGTTTAAATTTTGGGGGTGATTTATACTCTATATTAAGCACATACACAAGTTTACAATGCAACTAAGAGGAAAATTTAAAAATTATCTGGATCATTTATGCCCATGATCATAGAATAGCCTAAAGAAGTGGATGAACAGAATAGCCAAATGAATTTAGGAAGAGGAAGAGGAATAGACCCATGTTTATCTTTGCCTTCCGCAGGTGGTTCTGAAAGCTGTTTATCTGGTGCTTAACCATGACATCAGCTCTCGCATCTGTGATGTGGCACTGAACATCGTGGAATGCTTACTTCAACTTGGTGTGGTGCCCTGTGTAGAAAAAAATCGAAAGAAGAGTGAAAACAAGGAAAATGAGACTTTGGAAAAAAAACCGAGTGAGGGAACTTTCCAGTTCAAAGGAGTGTCTGGAAGTTCCACCTGTGGATTTGGGGGCCCTGCCGTTGGTGGAGCTGGAGATGGTGGAGGAGAAGAAGGAGGAGGCGGGGATGGAGGAGGTGGCGGAGGTGACGGTGGAGGAGGTGGCGGAGGAGGAGGCGGCCCTTATGAGAAAAATGATAAGAACCAAGAGAAGGTAGGCTTGAGCCACCTTTTGTGTCTTCATTAAATGTCACTTCCAACATCTTCCCAATGCTTGCTTGCCAGCAATTTATTGACATGGAACAACACCTTGTCACTACCATAAGAAAGTGGCAAGTGTAGAAATTTCTTCATTAGGTTCTCAGCAGGCATTGGTGGGAACAAGTTAGATGGAACAGTTTTCTAAATCTAGAAATCATTGCCATCCAATCTGGTGGTGTTATTTCTGCAAGAGAACAATTCAGATACACTACGTTTCCATAATTCTCAGCCTGACACCAAGAACAGCCTTTTTCTCAAGACTTTCAGAGTCTGACCTAAATGAGTAGTGTCTTGGTGTGCTTAGGCTGCCTTCACAAAATACCACAGACTGAGCAGCTTCAACAACGAAAATTATTGCTCGTAGTGCTGGAGGCTAGGAAAGTCCAAGGTCAATTTGCTGGAAGGTTTGGTTTTTTTTCTCTTGGTTTGTGAGTGACCACCATCTCATTGTGAGCTCATATGACCTCTTCTTTGTGCATATGCAGAGAGAGAGAGAGAAATTCTGTACATGCTTTCTTGTGTCTTTTCTTTTATGGGCCTAATCCCATTAGTCCCCTGGCCCGCCCTCATGACCTCCTTAACTCCATTTACCTACCAGAGAACCATTGCCAAATATCATCAGAATGAGGGTTAGTTTTTCAATACATAAATTTTGATAGGATACAAATATTCAGTCCATAACAACCAGTACAATTTTTCCTCCATACAAAGTTCTTTCTCTTGATTTGGATAACACGTTTTTGTCAGCCAACGTCAACCACAATTAAGGAGAAAGCAAGGCAAGAATTTTGATTATAGTTGAATGATTTGTATGGTGTTGGTTTTAAGTGGAAACAACTCTCCTAACCCAAGTCCATTCATGTCTCTAACTGTCCCATCCTAGTATCTGTATTGATTATTTCTGAATTTAATTCCTTCCGCTTTGTCAACATCGGGTTTATGATTGTTACATCTAACATCAAGAATTAGTTTTCGTCTCTACTTTTATATATAAATTATTGCAGCCTAAATTCATATAACTTACATTTATTTCAATTTGTGGTTTTAGCCGAAAATGATATTCAGAAATTGAAATCCAGAAGATATTTGAGCCTCTAACAAGTAATAATTTGGACATTCTGTAAAGTGTTTACACATATGAGATCACACTATACAGAGGTCTACCATCTAATACGTGTTATAGAAACTATAAATTGTCCAATTTTTTCTTACAAAGTATCAGATTTTTACCTATGAGTAAGTATTACAGTGTTCCTTCCTCTTTTTTAACTTCTTTCCAGCCCTACTTGATAGATTAGTTCATATGCATTTATCATCTGCGTTTCTTTATCTCATTGTTCACTCTTCCTAGTATTCGTGGTCTCTGATCTAAATATTCTTGCTCCAATAATCTTGGGTTCTTGAACCTTTTCTTTAGGATTTTCTTCCCCTGCCTCAGTTGTGTATTTTTTAGTTGTAATAGAATCTACTAGTACTTTAATTGTCTAACTTCTTGGCTCCTTATAAATCACTGAGGACAGTTCAAGGATTCTCAGATCTCATCTTGGATGAAAATAATCTAAATAATGGTACAGATCATGGGGATTTGATTATGGATAATAAGATCTAAGGAATCATTCAGTCAGCAGTTATATGGAATTAATAAGCAAATATAAGTCATAAGGACCAAATTTACAAACACAGCAAATGATGAGATTCTTGCTAAGTTTCCATTCTTTTGTCTATCAACCTTGTCTTTGCACTAAAAGAAATTATAGATGGTATTACATATATTATAATTTTAGAAAATTAAAATGAAATAATAATAAAAATTATGCAATATTGATGTTTTTATCAGTAAAAACATCAGTTAGATATCCCAACTAAATTGATGGGGAGGGTGATATATATATGAAGGATTTAGCTTCATTGTTAACATTTTGATTTAATTTTTGAATATTTTTAGTTCTAAAATTTTATGCAGCTGATATTTTTATCTCATTTTTATTAAAAACGTGATGGCTATTTAAAATCTAGACATTATCTTCGATTCTTAGTTTGATGTAAGAAATGTTATTTTGACCTAGGTCATCACTTTCAATCAGTATGGAATTTTTGAAAGACAGATTATGTGGTCTCCAAAACATTCACCAGATATAAGATATAAATGTTTTATAGTTAGTTCTCAAAATAACATTCTTTTTAGTACAAAGAATTTATAAAATAAAACCTGATGGTAGGTCAAGTGTTTTGTGTTTGTGATTCATACAGGTCTGTTCTGCCCCAAACCCATCTGTTATTTTCAGTGGGATCAGGGGGTTTATCTAATTTTGTAACTTAGTTAATAGCTGAAGCATGGGAACTGATGAAGACAGAAAGGAAGATCTCATTTCCATTTCTATATTTACCACTAACTTGTACTGAGTGTTTGGAATGTTCCTTAATATCTGTGATTCTGCCTGTAACTTGACACGTCTTTTTGAATGTCTCCTATGAGAGCAACCTAAATCTCAAGACCATCTGAAAGTCTAAGAAAATTAAAACCTGAATAGATATTTACAAAGCACTTTCAGAGGTGGAGAATTTTTAAAGGAGAATATCGTGATTGTAAAATGTATGTAAACCAATCTCCCAAATAAGCCCTTGCCTAAGGTGCTATTTTGTATATGGCTCTGTGTTCTGTTTGCTACACAAATGCCCTTGACTAAAGGTGACATTGAGAACTGAAATCCAGCCCACACTCTGTTCCTGGAACCACTCACCCAAGGATTGCATCCACCCGCAAGGCTCACTTTTTCCTAATTTATTCATCCAGAGGGGTGCCTTTTCTAATTTGCATAAAGGTGCCCCAGAGGACAATAATGCCTCATACATAAAAACGATTATTAACATTTGGTTGGCTATGATTTTTGTGCCTTTCATGATTTGACTTATTTAATTCTCACAACTCTATGAGATAGATGTTGTTAATATAATGAAGCCCACATAGGGCACAGATTGGATAAGTAGCTTGTCCAAGATTACACAGTTAGTAAATATTGGAGCAAAGAATGGAATAGAAACGAAACATTTCTTAATTGGTAAATATAAATACAATATTTCTATACACGCACACACACATATACATATACAAGTTGAGCATCCCTCGTCCAAAAATCCAAAATTGGGAATGCTCCAAAATCCAAAACTTTGAGCACTGACATTTTTTGCAAGTGGAAAATTCCTCATATGACAAGTCACAGTCAAAATGCAAGCAAAACTTTGTTTCATGTGCAAAATTATTGAAATATTGTCTAAAATTACCTTCAGCCTGTGTGTGTAAGATCTATAAGAGGCGTAAATGAATTTGGTGTTTCAACTTGGGTCCTATTCTCAAGATATCTCATTATGCAAATATTGCAAAATCTGAATTCCAAAATACTTCTGGTCCAAGCATTTCAAATAAGGGATACACACACACACACACACACACACACACACGTACATATATATATTTATATATATACATACATATATAGTCGAGTCTTCCATTTGCTACCTTCTGAGCTGCCTTAGGGAAGGTTCCCTGGAAACAGGTTCCGATATGAAGCTATATCCATCCAGGGGAGTCACTGTAGTGTCTTCTCAAGATCAACGTATGTGAGGTATAGAAGCAGCAGGATGGGGCAGAGGGAGAAGTTGAACTTCTGTGTAGTTGCACTAGAGGCCTTAGGACAGGGAGTTCTGGGAGGGAGGGATTTTAAAAGTAGTATCCAGGTGATGCAAAGGGATCTTTTTAATACCCCCCACCCATGCCTTTATGGCTTTGACCAGTCATTGGAGCAGACTACCTCAAGGAAAGAGCGCAATGTTAGATGAGGCAGCTGTCTAGCTGGGGGCAGTCCTGGAGAGGCACTCAGTTGAGGCTGTCCACGTCAACGTCTCCAACTGTTCAGAGAATGCATGGGCCAATGCTGAGGGGTGAGTCTCTTGAGTTCAGCACCGCATCCGCTATAAGAGTTCATGGATAAGACAAGGAGTACCAACTACATGACATTAGGGAGGAGAGAGTCTCCCTACCACATTAAGGCACATGGTAATGTATCCATAACCCCCTATGCCTCTTACTCCCTACCCACATTTGAGTACACTTTGTCTTTAGCCCCAGAGTTTATGTGTCCACCTGACCGTATATGACTATGGAAAAGTGCCTTACCATTTTCAAGGCAAGTCCCATCTATTATTTCATTTGCTCTGCACAGTAGATGTATAAAGTAGGAAGGGCAGCTAGTAGGATCCTTAAGTCATGGATGAGGAAATTAAAACACAAATGTATTAGTAATTTATCTAACATCATATGCAATTACAGACCTGGAGCTGAAATCCCAGATTTATGGTGTAGGTGCTGACGGGAGGACGTAGCTAGAAGGACTGAGGCAGGTTGTGGCTTCCCAGAGCAAATGGCTCTCCCACACTGGGCTCTGCTTCATTCCTTAGCAACGGTTTCCTTATGCTTCTTTGGAAATAATTCAAGGAGATTCCTTTTTTCAAAGTCATGTTCTTCTATAACAGTAAAAATTAAATAGGGCAAAAGAGTGGACGAAATGATTCTCATAATTCATCCCAGGAGTGTTTCCTATTTAACCTCAAGAGAGATTCAAGCTGAATGTTTATAAAGTTCTGTATATGTTCCCTTTGCTTGTGCATGTGTGTTACAATACAGTGAAAGCATACATTAGAAAAATCCCCCCCAAATGTCAGAAAGTGCCATGAGATTTCCAAATTCCGAAAACGTTAACAGTAATCCTCACCTGGTATTATTATCAGGAGCCTCCAGATGAAAACAGTTTCTAAGAAAACCTCTTTGTTTTCATCACTGTTAGTCCTTGTTCTCTCTCTAGGCAGTCCAAGACAGACGAAGATAAAAACCCATGTCTTCTAATAAAGAAATCTATATTTATATTCTTTAGCACCAGAGAATGTTCAAAATACATAGATATTTTTCCTTTCTTTTAAATCATTTACTAGGTTTTAGAAAGGTTGAGCCATTGACAATACTGTTCCCCAAATTGCAGGTGCTTGCTGTAAAACATATAAACTTGATTTAATCATACAATAGAATCTTAGTAGCGAAGAGCCTCAGGGGCAAAGTAAACAGACTTCTCTTCTTTCTCGTTCCTGGGTGCTAGGATGAAAGTACACCTGTAAGCAACCATAGGCTCGCCCTAACAATGCTCATCAAAATAGTGAAGTCTTTGGGTTGTGCCTATGGTTGTGGGGAAGGACACCGAGGGCTCTCCGGAGATCGTCTGAGACACCAGGTATTCCGAGAGAATGTAAGAGAATTACGGTAGATTCCATTTCGTCTCCCTCTTCCTTCCCTCCGGTTTAAGAATGAGTCCTTTGACAATGAGGGTCAGTGTTCCCTGAGAAATATTGTATTTCATGGTGGTAATTAATACTGTCTTGCTGTGGAAGTATTCCCACAAGATATCTCAAGATATTTAAACCCAGGCTTAGTAAAGTTTAATTGAGAAAACACTTCTACCTCCTGCCTGAAGCAGATTCACTATCAGTTGGTAAAAGAATAAATCATTCGAATGTCCGAATCGCAGCTTAAAAGAACTTTGCACAGATGAATACATTTAGCAAGCTTCTGATGGCCTGTGCCAACCAACTTTTCAATCATCTGCCTGGGTGCCATAAAACATATTTCATATTATAAAAAGGAGTCAAAGTTTACTACTTGCTTTGTGGTTCTTACTTAGATGTGGAAAATGGCCCTTATTGGGACAAAATAGGACTGTAAAAGTAGCCAGCTATTTCCTGGCTTCTTTGAGAATGAACCTTGACTTCTGGATGAGATCATGGCCCTCTGAACTGTGTGAAACTTGAAACTCTGCCCTTGGGCTTGCCAAGTATAATTCTGTAATGGAGTATGGTCCTGCTCCAGTTCATTTTCATTTGCATACTCTGAATGCTCTTTTTCCCTTCCAATGTGTACAAGATCTACTTCCACCTCTACAGCAAGTCTGAACTGGGATAGTTGCCTCATAAACATAATTGAATTGATATAATCAGAAAATATTCTCTTAAAAATAAGAGCTTGATGCAAATTTGAGTACTGGAAACCCTTTGACCCTTTGGCATATGTTGGCAGAGTTTGAGGATCATGTAAGAATCTAATGCCAGCTCATTCTCCTATGGTATTAGGTTTTGCCATGAAATGTTCACACAGTATTAGCATGCTGGGCATTTTGCTTGTATCACCTATCCTCTATCTGTCCATCTAGCTGTGATTTTCTTTTCTTTTTTTTTTCTTGCTATGCTTTTCTTTTTCTCTCTTTTGCAGTTTATTATGCTGTATTATTTTACTTTATTATGTGTATATGGGGTTATTATTACAGTAATTAACTTCTAAATTCTGAAACTTGACATTTTTGACCAAGATCAAGATTTTGAGGCCAAAAAAACAACAACAATAAGGCAATAGAAAGCTTACATTGTCCCCATCTTTATGCTATGTAATAAAAATTTTAAATCATGTTATAATAGTTATTACAATAAATGCCTTCAAAGACAAACTACATCACACCCCATGCAGAAGACCAGTTTCATGAATTGAAATGTTAAAACATGATTGGAAGTGTCACAGTTGGAGTAGAAGTATAAACTGACTTTTACAACCAAAACCTATCTTTCTGAATTCACAGAAAGCAGGGAAAATTGGGTTAGAAGTCATGTGAGAAGTTGTTGTTATCACCTCGTTCACCATGCTTTCCCCCCCAAGAGCACGTACACTTACTGTTAGGGCATCCAGCCAGTTTTCTACCTGCCTTCTCAACTTGGCTTATGGGACAATTCCTCTGTTATCTTGTAGTTCTGTTCAATGTTTATTATAGATGTTATATTTGCATATTTTTGTTCAGGAAATACATTGCCCAAGAGATGTAAATTTGAGAACTTTTCCCTGGAAAAGTATTAAAAGCTAGTTATTTCCAGATTTCTCTATGATTGGATTTTCAGAAGTTATTTAACTTTTGAGATTTGGTGACTATTTCTCACCTGCACCAGATCAGGTCTTTGCAATTATTATTATTATTTTTTAAAGAAACAGAGGTTACTATAATGATATCCATCAAAGTGCCTAGGAATTTCATCATAGAATCCCTCCATGCTTAGATTATTGTCTAATCAGTAGCTGGAAATCCTCAACTATTTAAAAGGAATTTATTCCTTCAGTTTTACATCACTTAAAGAAGTTTAAGATAATGGCTCAGAATTGAAATATTTAAGGTTAGATATTGTTATGCTTGCTTAAACTTCCCATCGAACTCCTATAGATGGGAAAGATATATGGATTGCTATATATAATAGCATTTAAAGAGTAAATTTGAAGTTATGCCCTTTTGGTATATCTTATAAAGAGCATAGAATAGTTTGTACTTTGGAGCTTTCCAATCCAAGGTTTTTAAGTGATTTGTGAATATTACAATGAAGATCTTCACATATTCTTTGTGGAATGATAATGAAATACTTCTTCATGGAAAACAAATTTCACTTATGTGCTTTGCAAACTTCATAGCAAGCAGCATTTATTTTGTAAGAATCAAAGGAGCTTGCTCAAGATTTAGCAATTAATAGACTGGGAATAAAAATACCTAATTTCAAATCTTCTAGAACATAATAAAGAATGAATGAAAACAAATTCTTCCATCTGACTTTGTAATGGAAATATTATAACAACATCATGCCAAGAACCATTTTGCCAATTCCAAGTTCAGCCTTTTATCATCTTTTGTTTTCCTCTCAAAATTTCCAAGAATTTTCCCCTGGGCCTCGATTTGTCAAAATGGTGATGTAGCTTCCATTTTCTTCTGGGTCACCCTTAAGGGCACCAAAATGATCCTCATTCTGAAGGATCTCCCTAATCTGACTTCCATGCTGATGCCCGGTTGTCCAACACCCTCCATCCTCAGCTAGAGTGGCCCTCACCCAGCCACCCCTCCTTTCTCCACTCTCCTCCCTTTCCCTCAACCCGGAGTCTGCCTCACTTCCCCCACTCCCTTCCACTGGATGAGCTTTCTTCTCACTCTTCTATTCAGATGTAGTGGCATGCTTCCTCCCATTGCACAAAGCCTTTGAGGTTTTCTAAACGTGGATTGCCAACATTATCTCTTGCCTAAATTATACTTTTTGAGGTTTTTTTCATTAAGATCTTAAAATCTTGATCTTGGTGAAAATACTGAACTCCCAGAATCCGTATTAAGCCTTCCCTGTGGGTTTTCCTGAGGGGCGGTTCCTCTCACTGTGAACTCCCTCAGACTCCTCAATCTGCCTCTGCCCACTTCCTGCCAAGATACAAGGGGCTAGCAGGATTGTCTGGCTCTGGCCAGCAGGGGTGCATGAGACCCCTCTCCTTCCTCAAGCTTCTGTCTCAGACTAGCGGTGTTCGTGGCGTAAGCTGGTACTTGTGACGTTTTCACTTTCTTCCTTCATTGCAGGCCCAGAACTGCCTCACTAAGCTATACAAGCTAGATAAGATGCAGTTCCGACAAACCATGAGGGACTATGTCAACAAGGACTCTCTCAATAATGTAGTGGACTTCTTGCATGCTTTGCTAGGATTTTGTATGGAGCCAGTCACTGACAGTAAGTAAAGCCGCACCCGAGTTCTAGGAGAAATCATTCTGAGGCGAAACAGGTAGTGTTTCAAGGGCTCACTTAATCTGTGAAGATAGAATTTAGAGGACAAGGGACATGTGTGTCTAGGTACTCTGTGTGTGTGTCTGATGGAGCACGAACAAGAAAAACATTCCCATCATCTTTGATGACACATTCTGGAAGATTTCTAAAGACAAAACTTTGGTAAAGCTTGTGGCATTCTCACTTAGTCCTTTAATTTTTACAATATCACTCACGGGACTCCTCTTTCTCATATGACCTTCTGTTGTGTGACAACTAAGGCAGCAATCATATTGTTCATTGAACATTTCATTGTTCAGCAACAATGAAATAAATAACTTATGTGCCAGGCTCAGTGCTTGGAAATTTTTTACAAAATGAAATGAGAGAAAAAAGCATATTTATAGTAAACATAGTAATAGACATAACACAAACAAACATACACATACATGTATTCTTAATGTTTTAACATGAGGAAGGTGGATCCATAGATAGACCCATAAACTATTTGATAACTGTATGGCTTAAAGAAAACTCCAGTATGGAGACCTAAGTTATAGGGAGATAAATGAATGCCAGGTGCATTCGTAATAATTGGAATACCTCCACGTGCTATTTGAGTGCAAACGCACTAATGCAGTGAAAGTGATGCATGGAGGCCAAGCGCACATTTTTTTTTTTTAGAGACAGAGTCTCATTTTGTCACCCTCAGTACAGTGCTGTGGCATCACAGCTCACAGCAACCTCCAGTTCTTGGGCTTAGGTGATTCTCTTGCCTCAGCCTCCTGAGTAGCTGGGCCTACAGGTGCCCGCCACAACGCCCGGCTCTTTTTTTGTTGTTGTTATTGCAGTTTGGTCAGGGCCACGTTTGAACCCGCCACCCTCAGTATATGGGGCCGACGCCCCACTCACTGAGCCACAGGTGCCGCCCTGAAGTGCACATTTTACTTAGAGTCAGAGAAGAATACATCTTAGTAGAGGCTGTTAGTGTTTGTGTAATACATGTGTGATGGTAGTTGATTAATTTAAAATAAAGATACATTTGATAGATTTAGAAGCAGCTTTTTTGGTTCTATTATAGGCATTGTTGTCTGGTCATTACATTAAAAGGAAATATTGCTTCACTATAGAATCCCTGAAACAGTCTATATTGTCAGAGTTGTTTTAAACCAAATACATTATAAATTTTAAAAGCAATGAAGTGAGGCTGGTAGCTGAGAGACTGTAAGAGAAGCTCTTGATTATAAACTATTTTTTCTCTTGTATAAGCTATTTGAGATAAAAGCTATAAGGCTAGGTAGAATATTTCTTTCACTAATGTAGAATGTAAAGATAATCCTGACGATGGCACAGGCAGTGAGATGTTGGTAATAGAATATATTATTTTAAGATAAAGAGGAAGCTGTGTGAAAGTAGATCAGGATCAATCAGCCAGGCCAACACGGGTCCCTACTTGATCAATCTTGGAGCTACACATTCCCCTCACAGCTCACAGTCTCATAGGCTGTGAGGACTCCTCTTCCAAGGCTGCAGAATACCCATGTGTCCCCTATCAAGGAGCCACGGATGTGGAAAACTGGCCTCAACTGCCATGGAAGTGGATGGCCTCAGTACACTGGCATTTCACGTGTGTATGCGTTAGAAGGAAGAGGCACTTGGCGAGCTTGTAGCTCTTCCCTTCCATATGCCCAGGAAGCTTCTGACAGGACTCTGCAGGTCTTGGAAGGACTCAGGATTTTCAGGTGACCACATGACTTTCCCTGCAGGGCCCCTCTTGCCTCTTCCTTTTCCTGGCCCAGCTCACCCAGGCGACCCCACCTCTTTCCATTTCTAACAGACTGAACAATTTTTATTGAGAAGCAAGCATTTCTTACCACTAAACAAGCTGAATCAAATTAACTCTATCTCCATTGAGGAGCCATTGGTCGATTTTTTTTTCAATGATTACCTATTTTAAAACTACTGTAAGCCTAAAAGTATTTCTTAAAGGTTAACAGATGTATCTCTTTCTTTGCTAAGATTTATCAATTGAAACATTCCACGAATGTGTTGGTTATGTCCTGGTAAAAACTCTGGAGGAAACTAGAATCCATTTTCTCCAAGTCTGTACAGAGGTTATTAAACCAGAGTTATCTTTACCTCTATGTCTCTCTAATTTCATGAAGCCCTTCTAATTCCTGGGTGCCAAATACTTCCTGACTCCTTTTGATTGGGGAGCTTCATGGAAACATTGCCTATAATGTGTGCCTTTGCATTCCAGACAAGGCTGGGTTTGGAAATAACTTCACCACAGTGGACAACAAATCTACAGCCCAAAATGTAGAAGGCATCATCGTCAGTGCCATGTTCAAATCCCTCATCACACGCTGCGCGTCAACCACGCATGAGCTGCACAGCCCCGAGAATCTGGTGAGAAGTTCTCCCTCTCCTCCCACAGGAGTTCTCGATCCCTGCTCTGGGAAGAGTTCTCATGCCATGGCAATGAAGAAGAGAAGTTGGAGTCTCAAAGTTTACACTTTAAAGTTGAAATATCTATTTTCCCCAATGTCACCAGTAAGTCACAATGGAACATTAGCAATACTTTTCTCCTCCTTGTTACTCATCAACTATCTGCAAGTTGACTTATCTTCCTCTTCTATCTCGCCATTATGTTATGTAATATAGTTCTTGCCGAAATAGTTGCAAGATATTTTGAGCCCTTCAGAAAGAAGGTACTAGAGCACAGTTTGTTGGCTCATGAAATATTAAAGAATGTTATACCAAGCATATGTAAAACCACATTTACTTTAGAAATTAATGCATACACTGCTGAAATTGGTTTTGTTTTATTGAGCACTGTAATCTTTTAGCTACACTTCTTAAAAGACTATGTTAATTAAACCACTGAAATCACATGTAGCATGCGGGAGAACCAGGCTGTAGAGGTTAGTGTTTAATTGCTGCCAAGGATAGCATGGTTTGGCATACTAAAATGTAAAATTAAGGATAACAAATTTAATGAGAATGGGTGATGTCAGGTCTTTGGGGGAGGCAAGAGAGCCTTTTTCTATCCTATGAATCTGTTAGATATTATGACTCCAATGCAGAAATCTGCCCATTTATGCACATGGATACTCTTTCCTAATCTATCTAAATCGAAGAAATAATTTTAAGTTATTATAACTGTTGAAACAATTCACTTAACTTGAGATGAACAGAATAAAACCCCAAACCAAAGGTCTATAACTTTGCTGACAATCAGAGTCAACCCAGTAAGATTCTTATAACATAGTTACCATGGAGGCATTCAAATTAGTTATGGCAAGAAGTAATTTAATAAACTTACTATGTGTTTATAAATCTTTGTTCACAATTTTATGTACAGAATAATTATGATATTTTTTAATTTATAAAAAATTGTCTGAAACTTGACTTTGCACGCTCATCCCACCAGAAGAGCCATTCTTAGGTTTCCTCACTTCATGGTTGGTGTAAAGACCTATACCGTAGATATGTAGCACCAAGGGCTGGGAGGACCCACACACAGGTCTTAATTATTAGTCGATGCCTATTATTTTACATAGTGCTTTCCGCAGCATGCTGAGGACTGCGCACCTGCTGGTAAGTGTGGAGTCCTCGCTGTCTGAGGCGTTGGTTCATCAGTGGAAGAGCCACCAGAGTGCACAGTGAAAAGCACAGTTAAGGGTACAGTGACCCAAAAGGCATGCTCTCCCTGTTTTCCTCAAAGGCCCTTCTTTCTGCTTTCCTAAAGATTACTCTCATGATTGTCTCAGTGGTCTTACATTTTGAAAACCAAAGCTATCAAGATGACTGTTCTTTAAGCTTCTGCATTTTGCTTTGCCATAAACATTTCCTAAGGCAAAGAATATAGTAATTGTCTTCTTAGAGAAGGAAGAGAGAGGGGAATATGCTGAATGCAAAGCTTAATTTCTCAAAAAATATTCCCATATACATTTTAAAATATTGATTAACCAATATATTGGTTTTAAGAATCCTGCATTGCCTTGAGGTCATAATCAAGTTCATGCTTAAATGGCCTACAGTGTACCTGTAATTTGCTAAATGTGTCCAGAAAAATGCATCCTCTTTTGAACAATCAGGCTTTATTAGATGTATCTAGAGGATACCAGAGTTTATCACAATCATGCAGAAAATTTGGAGAAGCTAGAAAAGGGCTGAAATCTGTAGTCTAAACAAAATTCTGACTACTTTCTATTGGCAGGCATCTGTTCAGAAGTCACAATTAAGAGGAAAAAATAAAGCTTGGGTATCCAATGGTTAAAAATGTAAATTAACGTCTTTCTCTTTCTAATGACACAGCCAACTTTCTGATAAGCAGCATGGTAATCATCCCTTTTCATAGTAAGGATGACTGGCAAGGGCCTTGGTAATGCTCTTCTATAGGTACAGTGTAGAGAGCATATGCCACTGGTTTCATCAGCAGTAAGCTGTCTTCCTTTTATGATTCCAATTCTCATCTAAGCCTAAGGAATTCTTTTCTTCCTGTGAAACTATGTAATCACACAGCTATTCTTCTTTCTCGAAACTTCCTTCCTGCCTCCGCCCAGGGGCTGTATTGTGACATCCGACAGCTGGTCCAGTTTATCAAAGAGGCTCATGGAAACGTCTTCAGGAGAGTAGCCCTCAGTGCTTTGCTTGACAGTGCCGAGAAGTTAGCGCCAGGGAAAAAGGTGGAGGAGAATGAACAGGAATCTAAACCTGCAGGCAGTAAAAGGTTGGTAGCTTGAGCTCCCTGAATATCAGTATTTGCATTAAGTCAGTAGAATACAATCTATTGTATTGTCTACGTCTGTGGTTCCCAACCTCCTGGCTTGTGGGCTGGTGCCACTCTGGGGCCTGTTAGGAGCTTGGCCTACAGCTGAAGGTGAGCAGTGGGTGAGGAAGTGAAGCTTCATCTGTATTTACGGCTGCTCCCTGTCACTTGCGTCACTGCCTGAGCTCCACTTTCTGCACATCAGCAATGGCATTAGATTCTCACAGGATCGTGAGCCCTACTGTAAACTGTACCTGGGTGGGATCTAGATTACGTGCCCCTTGTGAGAATCTGTCCACCCCCACCAGTGGAAAAATCGCCTTCCATGAAACAGATCCCTGGTGTCTAAAAGCTTGGGGACCACTGATCTTTGTGGTTCCCGGCATAACAGTACTATAGTGCAAGGACTAGTAACACTATTTTGTGTAACTGATATTACTCTCGTGGTCCAGCTGCAGCTTAGAAAAGGAATATTAATTTACTGTCAAATAAATGCCACCTCTGTACAAATCAAATTGTTCTTGAACTTTCACATACTTGAACTTCACTTCATAATTTTAATTTTTGTGGGAAAAGGTTCTCTCTATGTTTTAGTTTCTTCTATATGTAATTTATATTTTTATCCAAAAAGGAAAAGCAATTACTGATACTGTATCATCCTGTTCAGTAAGTGACATTCTAAATATGGCAAAAGACAGATTGCTGAGCAGTATCATGTTGTTTTTCCTTCTAGTAAACATATTTTTATGCCTGTTATATATTAACTTCCACTTACAGAGACCAAAAGAAACTACAGTTCAAATTCTGTTTGCAATATGAGGGATATCGTTGAGCAATAGAAAGCTAAGTTGCAAGTTAAATTGTAGGCTACTAATTCCATTCAACATGGACTGATGGTAACATGAGCTTCGCAAGCTATTTAATGTATAGGTTGTTGTAATGGAATGTGTTGCTTGATGGAGTATATGAAGTATCAGAATTGGTTGATGTCCTGCTCTGTTGTAATTGGCAAATGCACCATTTGCATAGGTCAGAGGCAGGAAGCATTGTGGATAAAGGCCAAGTGTCCTCTGCACCTGAGGAATGTCGCAGCTTCATGTCTGGTCGTCCCTCACAGACTCCAGAGCAGTAAGTAGACTGATCTTGTCTCCAGTGTAGAGGGCTAAGCATTTCAATACTTGAAGAAGTTCTAGTTTCCAAACTGCTATTTATTATCTTGTTTGTTTTCCACTTCCTTTGAGCTTGTCTTGCTTCTGCCCATTACATTTCTTTCCCAGTGCCACTAATCTCTTCAGGCCCAAGTCACAATCAGCCTGTGTCTCTAAGAAGCCTCCCTAACTACACTTTCCATGGCTAGTCTCTTCTCCACTCCTGCAAAAGAATCTTGGAAAACAACACATATATCAGGTGGAATGGGGCTGTCATGCACTTTCTCACTTGGATTCGCTTTAAAAATGTTTTTATTTAAATGTATATATGGCTCTTGATATTCTTGATGAAACTTTTCTAAAAAGAAGTAATATCAATTTCTCTACTGCTCAGTTTTAGCTGAAACACAGACTCTACCCCATTGCACCTGTCTCTTCTCCTGAGATCTATTCCAATGTCTATGACATCAGTTAATCTCCACGTTGCATAATAGCAAATCAAAAGAATCTTTAAAATAGTCTCCCCAATAAATGTAAAAGTTACTGTAGACACTAAATATACCACATAATTCTATGCAAATCTCATTTGCATTTATTCTCATTTTGAGAGCTGATCAACATTTATTTATCATTTTAGGTACAATGTTCTGCTTCCCCCAACCCCAATTCAGTATTAAATGATTATACTTCCAGAAACTCTGAAGAGTGTTCAGGGTTTATGATATTTTTCCTTCATAGTCAGGAAAATCAAAAGTGAGAAACAGCCATTAAACAGGACCATAGCAGTCCAACAAAATATTCAAAGAGCAAAAAGCCTCCACAGTCTTTGTAGCTCTTTGAAATATTAGAGATTGACCTTAAATGGGTAGAGAAAATTAAAGAGGAAGCAGATCAACTCTGTGTGTCCAAAGACCCTGTGTGGTTTTGCTTGCTGTTATAACCCCAGTACCACAGTAGGTGCTTATATCTGTTTTATGAATGAATGATTCAGTCAAAGAAAGGGTACAATTGTCAAATTATCATTAAAGCTTTTCTTTTCTTTAACTTTCTCAAAATTGAGTTTAACTTTTCCCTTTAGGGACATGGGAAAAATCCAAACATAAGCTCTAAGGAAAACAAAATTATTTGAAAGACAAAGTTCTGTGGCTGAATAGCCACAAGACACGTTAAAGTCTTCATTCACAGAAAGTCTGCCTAAGAAAAGGAAAAGAGAATTTTTTCTCAAATAACACTGTCAACTATTAAGCTAATTTGATCAGTGAAAATAGGTAATTGAATTAAAAAGATAAAACCGTCTACTGTATCTTTATAGATGAGCTTTCTAGAGTCTAAAATATTCTTTTTTTAGAGTGCTATAAATATTGCTTAATTTCTCAGCACATAGCACATATCTGTTCTGTCTCCTTCCATGAAGATATATGTTTTAATATGCCTCTACAAAACTATTTCCACTTGGAGGGATGTCCTAAATTTCCAGTATGGGACCTTCCTGTGATCCAGGTGGCCCAGGAGAAGAGCATGTCAGATGTCTTCTATTTAGCACTGGAGAAAGGTAGTTGTCACTTTGGACAATCGTGCCTCCTCCTCTACTTTCTTTCCTTTTCCTTCCCTCCTCTTTCTGGCCTATCTCTTCTCCATCACTCTTCTTAAATAATAGTCACATTACCAAGTAATATTAAAGTGGTTTTATGCACTCATTTATCTGAAACTCATTATTGATACACACCATTGGCCGAAGCTAATGTAACATTTTACTGAGAAAGCGGATACATTACAGTCTCTCTGGATGTTTCCCTACCCAGACCCATAATCAGTCCCTCATCATGTCATGAATCCCCTGAAGGTGAGAACTGCGTCACACTCAACGCTCATTGGATAAAACGTAGCTGAGAAGTCAAGTTCTAGAAAACTGATTTAAATTCATGTTATATTTGATGAAAAAAATATACTAGTTTAAAATAAGTAAGTATTTAGTATTCTCATGAGATTTTTGAGAGAAAAAATTTTAATCCCCTATAAATATCTCCAGAAAATGATTGCCTTACATAGTACTATAAGATTGGGGTTGATTCAGGATTCAGCCCCAAAGATTATAAGCAAATATTACCTAAAATCCTATCAATAAATTTTATCACATGTTGCTAGCGTATTTTCTATAATCTTTCCTTTTCAAATTATTGAAGTAATATGAGTTTCTGAAGCTCACAAATGTGGAAAACACAGAAAAGTATAAAAGGGAAGTAGTTTAAAAATCAAAATACCACCAACCAGAGATAATCTCCATAAATTCTTGGTGTATTATGTCGGCATTATGTTGAGCATTTGTTCATAAAACCCACACTCAAGACATTTGCTCAGATGTGTACCTTTAAAAAATTAACTTGGTGTTATCCCATTTAAAAACCATTTGATCACTGCCTTTTAACTTTGCCATAGACAATGAATATTTTCTATATCAATGGTCTTCTAAAATAAGATTTTAATGTCTACAGATTATCTCATCACATGGAAATCCTATTATGTATTCAATTGTTTCCCTAGCTTAAACACTTAAATTGTTTACACTTTTTCCATGTTGACCAATGATACATTTGTGAGTATTGGACCTTCTTAGATCAACAGCGTAGTATGTTGTCCTATCATTTCTTTGAGATTACTTCCTGGATATTGAATTTCTCTGGCAACGGTGTTGATACAAGCTTTGGAGAACATATTGCCACATTATCATCCAGATGGTTGAACCCTTCAACCCCACCACAGGCAGTATGAGAGTAACCATTGCTTTCTCTGCAGCACTCCCTTAATCTTTACCAATATAGTGAGTGAAAATAAAGATCTCATGTCAGTCAACTTCTTTTTATTCCCACTGGTATTAAACTCTTCATATTACTGGACACTTGTTTTTTTCCTCCTGTGGAATGCCCATCCAGAACTCCCCTTTTCAAGTGCATTTTTCCTGTTGAGTTCTACTTATATTTTACTTTTAAACCCTTCTTAAGTTTCTTTGACTTACTGGTTGTAAGATGAGGCATTCTCTGGGTATGGAGATGGCATTTCACTTATTTATTCATTGTTTATTCATTTAAATATTTTTTTGTGAGTTTATTTAGTATCAAATATGATATTATACTGGGTGAGGAGTGGGGAATGAGGAACAGTACTGCACAAGCTCCGGAGAGCTTTCAAAAATATTTGCTAACATTTTAAGTGTTTCTGCTATTATGACTTACATATGCAGGTAAACACCTGCAATAATGCTTAATCTTTTTTATTAAAGTTAAAAAAATGACCATCTCAATTTGATGCCTGAAGACAGGACTATTTTCAAGAAGAGCTCAGAGGCTCAACCTTGTTGGCCCCCTCCATTCTCACACCCACTCTTCCCACATCCTAGCTAATCAAAGATCATTGTGCATCATTTGCCTAAATATCATTGTCAGGAGGTGAAGGAAATTTAGGAGGATTTCACACATGCTGTAGGACATGTAGCCCTATCCTCTGCTTGCTTGCAGTGATGAGCAGATGCAAGGAGGCAACCTGGGACGGAAAGATTTCTGGCGCAAGATGTTCAAATCCCAGAGCGCAGCAAGTGACACCAGCAGCCAGTCAGAGCAGGACACTTCAGAATGCACCACGGCCCACTCAGGAACTACCTCTGACCGGCGTGCTCGCTCGCGGTCCCGAAGAATTTCCCTCCGGAAGAAGCTTAAACTCCCCATAGGTAAAAGTATGTCTGTACTTATTTATGGATTCTCTTTTTATCTACCATGTCCTCAAATCAACTCATAATCAAAACAGAACAGCCTTCAAATCATAAGGTTCTTTTCATGGGTATCTCTTAAACTCCTACTATGCACCTTTCCTGCTAGGCATCAGGGATTAAATAGTGAGCAAAGCATACAGCCTCCCCCTCGCAACTTTGCTGAACTTGCAGTCTAGTAAGAACAACAATCATTATGGCAGATAATCCTACAATTAAGTATTGTTGCAGCCTACGAAATTTATGAAAGGTAATAGATGTAGTGCGAGGGAAGCATGCAATAAGGACATTTGGCCTAAACGAGGGGAGCATGTAGGAATCGGGACGGCTTCCAAGAGGCAGTGACATTAAGATCCCCCATGATGCTTTGGAGAAGGAGGAGGCGAGCACTCCAAGTGGCAGTATGTGCCATGGCATTAGGAAGGAGAATTTAGAAAAACTGAAATGAGGGGAAGAGTGGCCGCATGATTATGGTGCAATAGTGGGGGCCAGGGCATGTGAGGCCTTGCAGTACAGGTAGGCGCTCCATTCTAGAGCCCCAGCTAGCCAAGGTGGGGTGTGGAACCTGAGAGGAAAACAGGCAGCAAGACTTTTTCTGAAAGATCACTGCATGGAAATAATACAGGAGGGAGCGTGAGTAGACAAGGGAGACCAGATGGAAAAGTGCCTCATAGCCTCATAGTCCAGCTGTAAGTAAATGGAAGCTTGGACTTGGTGGTAACCATGTAGACAGCTAGAAGGAAGAGGACAGATTTAAGAGATAGTTAGGAGGTGAGACGTGAGAGTTGTTAAGGATACATAGATTGTGGTTATGGTCACTGAAGAAGATCAGATTCTTTTCGTTCTGGTCTTACTTGCTGATATAATATTATAATCCAATACTGAACATTTCAATTCAAAGCATGTACATTGAGAATACTTTGTTTTCATGTCTATTTACATCAAATCATGTAGCTTTCATTGTTTGGTAGGCATCTGTTGACATTTTCATTTAATCCATTTGGTAGAAACTGTTCCACCATTCTATTTTTTTAATCTATTAAATAGGAAACTGGTTGAAACGATCCTCCCTCTCGGGCCTCGCAGATGGTGTGGAGGACCTCCTGGACATCAGCTCTGTGGATCGACTGTCCTTCATCAGGCAAAGCTCCAAGGTAAATAGGACATTACTTGTGCTAGGGAATGCTGGGTCGCTCACAGAAAAATGTCAGGGCTGTGAAATGCTGAGCACTGGAGGGGCCAAATGAGAAAGAGTTGAAGAAACTCTCGAGTTTCTTAGACAAGTAATGGAAAGTAAAATGTTTCAATAGTAGGCTGTCATGAGAAGGAAAAAAGAAAAAAGTGTAGCAAAAAATTATAATATCATATATAGAGAGGTACGGGCCATTATTTCCCAGGCATTTTTTAACTGTTAAGACACATGTGAAATTACTGATATCCTAGCTCCTATCTAAGGATCCAGGAATTCTATAGCTACTTTTACATATTTGCATCATTCCTCCTCCTTCCACTACTTTTTGCACCATCTGAATCATTTTCCTTATTGAAAAGAATAAAGAAACTCAGAATAACTTTTTCACTAAATGTTCCTTTATGACATGGCTAAGCATGGTAATAGCACGGGATTCGATAAATGTTATGATTCTCAGTGAAGTGATATTTCCTCAAGAGTCCTTCCCCGTTGATGAGTTAAAGTCTTGTTACTTGTACACCTAATTTGCAGCATATGATAAGAGTGAATTCGTTTTCTTTATATATATACAAATTATGTGTTTACATTCTCTTTTGTGAATCTCCCTAAAACCAGTTTTATTATGTCTAATCTGTTTTATAACTAATATTTTGATATTATATAAAATAATATCGCATTATAGGACATTTAGAAAATATGCTTATAATATTTCTTCCTCACCTTACTTCTGCTAAAAAAGAAAATTTATCAAGTATTTGTGTTTGTGTGGCCTGTAGCTTCCTTGCTTTGCTGAAAGTTTTGAGAACTGTTGGCCTAAAGGCAAGATGAAGAACACATTTCTATTCTTAGAAAGAGAAACATATTATTGCACTTTTATTATAGTACACTCTATAAATTACTTTATACTGGTTCTTTCACAGAGGTTTAACTTTCATTTTGACCTGATTCTCAATCATGGTGTTATTTGTAAAGATGAATATGGCTTGCTGTCATGAATTTGAGTTTGTGCTTTATCTTATTTTAATTCTAAAAATATCTGAATTATTTTTATAGCGTTATTATTTAGCTTTCCCTCCATGCCCTGGATCCATCTTATACTATAACAATGTCTTTTTGGACCCATTCACACGAGAATGAACTTCACTGACTGAACCAACCAAATGTGAAAGCCGGAGAATGACGTCATCTTCATGTTCTAAGCAACTTAATTTTCGAGTCAAGGATTAGTGAATTTAGTTATCTGACTACTGTTCCTTTTCACTCAGGTCAAATTCACCAGTGCTGTGAAGCTTTCCGAAGGTGGGCCAGGGAGTGGAGTGGAAAACGGAAGAGATGAAGAGGAGAATTTCTTTAAGCGTCTCGGTAAATGTCATGCAGCCACTTCCATCACCAAACACAGATGTAATCAGATTAAATGGTCTGTTTTCTATTTCTGTTGGCTTTTCATTCATTTCTTTCTCATGCACGTCTTTTACTACTATCTATGGCTTCTCTGTTTAGTATCAGTTTGTTCAACATTTACGGAAGCCTGACTATATTCCTCACTTCCTGGTGGGCACTGAGTTTGCAAAGAATAAGACAGCTTCCTCTGCTCTTCTATCCTTTATTAGAATCTAAGAGTTTTATAAAATCTGCAGAGATCTTTTTTATCCACCCACCTATCTACTTACAAATTCTGTTCATTACATCCTTGACAGGTGGCCAGCCACCCTCTGCACACTTCCACTGAGGGGGAGTTTACAACTTTACAAAGCAACCTGTTCCAGAGCTAAACAGCTTTAATTATTAGAAAATCTATCCTTACATTCTTAAAATACATTTATCTGTAAATCTGATTCATTTGTCCTGGTTATGACGTCCATACTAGCACACATGCACTCCCACACACATAATGCTAGCTCCATTCATCTTCCATTTCATGTTCTCTCTACGGTTGGTCTGGTTTCTTTGGTTTTCCCCACGTGTCTCTAGATCCCTCACCATTCTAATTCCTTTTTACTATGTGTTTTACTTAGATGATTATTATTATTATTATTATTTACAAAATGTGGAACGTCAGATGGAATGCAACATACTAATTTGAAAGTAACTAGTATAATAGAGAGTGTAACTATCAAACTCCAGGAGTGTATTAGGTGTAGGAACACAATTAAAAATTACATTACCTATTTATTTTCACATCACATAGTTGGTTTGTATTAACTGTCTTCTTCACGTGAATGAAAATCATGTATTCATTGATGTAGCCAGTATTATTCATTTTATAATTAAAGTTGTTTATTTCAGTAACTTGGTAGTTAAGTCACTTACTCAAGAAGGAAATTTAGAAACAGAACCCAAACCAGGGTGAATTCTCAATCTTTTCATTTTTACAACTGTTCTATCAACATCCATCTGCAGAGACGGATACAATTCCCTGTTTTCATCCAGGTTGTTCACATTATTACGGAACAGAAGAGATACAAAAATATTACTCCAAGAATAATTCTAGTTGACAATGATTAATTAATGATTTGCGGATACAGTTTTTCTGCCAACTATATGCTTAATTTGTAAGTGATCAGCAACACTTCCCCATTGCATTACAAAAACATCATCAGACTTTACAAAAAAAGTCTCAGTGATATCTTTATAACTCTGTGAAAAGGAGGAAAGTGGCTTAGTGAAGTTATGACATACTCTTCATGAAGCAACAGTGGTTCCTATGATTGCCTCTATCTTTTAAAAATTGTCCTATTATCTCTTATGGAATTTGGCTAGGGCAGACATCAAGTTTATTAAAACCACATCTGTGGTTTTAAGAATCTGCCAGTGTCTTAAGCAAAGGGACTTGGCCATTTTCAGTTCTTTTATACTCTTCCCACTCATTATATTTCAGAGAAAATATGTCGTTGGGGCCCGGGACTGGCCAGGTCTCCGGCCTCAGCCTATCTAACTGTCTTGATGTGGACCTCTGTGCTACCTTGCTAGGGATCAAGTCTCCTTAGGTGACGGAGGGCAATTCATCTTAGCAGGAGAGAGAGAGAGGCAGTCTTCATAGAAGAGCGCCGAGCAGGTGTCATCCGAGCAGTAGAAGCAAAAGAGTTAGAGTGAGCGAGCCCATGAGAGAAATGAAAGAGCCCGGACTAACCTCTCCTGCAGCTACTTATAGAAGTGGCCCCGTGGCTGTTTGCACCACAGGTGTGGAAACTGCCAAGCACTCATGCTCGTGCTCTTGTGTTAAGGAGCGCTGAATCCCTTCCCCATGCCCTTATTGCCAAGGTGTTATCGAGATGTTATATCACAGGTGTTTTTATAGTTACAGATGGTTCAGAACTTAATTATCACTTCTCCTTCCCTTGAATCATCTGGTCTCCTACAATATGTCTATTGTTCAGAATAGTTATTATTATAAAAATATTTTTGTTGCCGTTTGTTGAGAATAAGGGTATGTGCCATGCTGGGTATGTGCCATGCTGGCTGGATGTGATCTGGTGTTGTAATCGCATCCCTAAGTTCTTTTTATGCCCTGGTGTGTGATTTAATGACACCGAGGCTTAAATTCAAAGAGTGAGGATCTCTAACACTTGGTGAATATTCTTTCTTAATGATCCTTTTCTGAATGTTTCCTCCCCTCAAATTCATATGTTGAGGCTCTCATCCCCAAAGTTATGGTATTTGGAGATGGAGACTTGAGGAGGTGATTTGGTTTAAGTCTTGAGAGTAGTTCCCATGATGGGATTTTATTGCCCTTATGAAAAGCGAGAGTGATATGAGATCTCTCTGCAAGCACATAACAGGGGAAGGCCAAGTGAGGACATAACCAGGAAGACGCCACCAAAAACTCCACCACGTTCCAGGTCTGTGAACAGTAAATGTTTGTTGTCAAGTAAGTAGTCTGTGGTATTTTGTTATAGTGGTTCTAACTCACTGGGCAGTGAACTTTCACATTCCTAGATTTTTCTCTTTGGTGGAAAAGAGGAAAGTCCAATTGAGTTGCTTCCTTTTCTTTTCCTTCCCTTACATTTACTTCTTAAAGTTATAAACCAATATATTTATCCTCATTCTTGTTCCAAACATGTCATCATTAGCATTTCTCAAACACCTTAGTTCATCTGGACTTTGTGTTTTTCTCATGACTATTCCTATAGATTTTTGTCATTGCTCCATATATTCCTTATACTTCATTCCCAAATTTAAAAGACTTGCTATGGATTATTAATAGAGCCAGGTTCCAGGATGAGTTTGTGTCAGCAATTCCTGGAATACAGGCAGCCTCTTTCTACATGTCTAGAAAACAAAACAGTGATACTTAAGATTGATATCTGAAATATTTTATGTACTTTTGACTTGCAAGAGAATATAGTTGTCCATATCACGATGCTTTGCCTATGTTCTCTGGCTTGTTAAAATTTATGAAAGGTATTGTTTCTGTGAGATAACACCTTTGGAGTCTCTTGGAAAAGATAGGTATCTCCAGCTATGCTAAATGAACCAAAACATGATCTGCTAATCTGTTGTATTACGCAACAACTACTGCCTTTGATCATGTGCACATCATTCTATCTTTGATCCATTTTTGTTCTTTCTTTCCTTCTTTCCTTTGCAATCTATAATTGATTGCATTGTATTAATGATTCCTATGCCTCTGTGATAGATGTGTTGTCCTTTCTTCCTCGTTTAAATTTTTTTATTTCTATTTAATTTTTTATTTTTAATTATTATAGTAATTATAAACTATTTTGTTTCTTTCTTTAAAGTTGTTAAAGAAAACAAAGGTTAAACATTCTTACCTTCCATTTAAATGTAATTCCTGAACTTCACTGAGTAAAGATAAAATGCCAATAGAATTTTTTTTTTTGAGGCAGAATCTAATTTTGTCATCCTCTGTAGAGTGCGGTAGCATCATAGCTCACAGCAACCTGCAAGTCTTGGGCTCAAGTGATCCTCTTGCCTTAGCCTCCCATGTAGCTGAGACTACAGGCACCTAACCACAATGCCTGGCTATTTTTAGAGTTGGGCTCTCACTGTGGCTCAGCTGGTCTCAAACTCCTGAGCTCAGGCCATCCACCCAGTTCAGCCTCCCAGAGTGCTAGGATTACAGGCGTGAGCCACCCCGCCTGTCCCCCAATAGAATTTCTTTAAAATCTAAAACCTTATTCCACAAATGAAAACCGTATCTGGTGAACATTTAATAGAATTAAAATGTCATTTAGAGATGAGCTATCTTTTTCTTCTGTGTTTTCATATTTGCTGAAATTGTTTCATTTTGGAAATCATAGTCTCTTTTTTGAGAGATGTTTGATAAATTAAAGCAATAGATCTTTTAAAAACTATTCAACAAATTTGCTGCATATCTTCTATGTGCTCAGTTCTGCCATCAACTCAATAGACAATTATGCTTTAATGCTACATAGAAACTATATAGCATAATTAAAGAAATACTAGATTCGTCTATTTGAAATTTTGTACTCAGAAATGCATGCAATAATGATTTGTCAATTACAATAATAATTAAAAGAGAAATACTAGATTTTGAAACATCGCTTCTTGGATTTACTAGCTTACAGAAATGCAATCTATGTAAATTATACCTCAATAAACCCAATGTAAAAAAAACATTGAGCAGGGTGGCACCTGTGGCTCATTGAGTAGGGCGCCAGCCCCATATACCAAAGGTGGCGGGTTCAAACACAGCCTCGTCCAAACTGCGAAACAGAAAAATAGCCAGGCGTTGTGGCGGGTGCCTGTGGTCCCAGCTACTTGGGAGGCTGAGGCAGGAGAATCGCCTAAGCCCAAGAGTTGGAGGTTGCTGTGAGCTGTGATGCCATAGCACTCTACCGAGGGCGATAAAGTGAGTCTCTGTCTCTACAAAAATAAATAAATAATAATAATTACAGAGTAAAATACAGCCATATACACGCCTGAGACAGCTTATTGTTTGACTAGCTTTAATTCAGGTTGGTATCATCACGTGATGTAAATTGAAACCCGAAGCAACGCAAGAAAAGCATGGGGTATGTGGACGGTGCCTCTGGCTCATCGAGTAGGGCGCCGGCCCCATATACCGAAGGTGGCGGGTTCAAACCCGGCCTCGCCGAACTGCAAAACAGAAAAATAGCCGGGCGATGTGGCGGGCGCCTGTAGTCCCAGCTACTCAGGAGGCTGAGGCAAGAGAATCATCTAAGCCTAGGAGCTGGAGGTTGCTGTGAGCTGTGTGACGCCGCAGCAGTCTACGGAGGGTGATAAAGTGAGACTCTGTCTCTACAACAAAAAAAAAAGAAAAAAGAAAAAGAAAAAATAATATTGAGCAAATGCATCTACAATGTACTGAAGCCAATAAAGTACTCATTATGTCCAAGGAAGCCAAGACGCATTCTGACATCTTAGTACGTTTATATAAGAAATTGATAAAGTATATGTGAAAATCGAATTACTTTTCAACATTTCTTTAGATATTATAGTATTGAATGCCAGCAGGGTACAATTTTATAATCAGTTTGTCATTAAGAATAGAGAGAACCGTATACCATGGAATATTACACAGCCGTAAAGAAAGATGGTGACTTTTCCTCTTTCATATTTACATGGATGGAACTGGATCAGGTTCTTCTTAGCAAAGTGTCTCTAGAATGGAAGAAAAAGTATCCAATGTATACATCCTTAATATGAGGCAAATTTATATCTTTCAAGTGTAGGCTACAGCCCACTTATTGCACAAGATTATTGGGAATGGGGTGAGGGTGGTATGGGTAGGTAGAGGTAGGGTGGGGGGAGTGAGGATAGAGGGCGGGATCACACCGGTGGTGCATATTTGAAGGGTTAGGAGAAAACTTCTAAATACGGATCAAAATTGTTCTCACAAAGTAATGAGAAAGTCTCTTGAATG